>JACXGM010015466.1:0-11469 GCA_016801145.1 Umbra pygmaea | reverse complement strand
TCATGATGCTGCCACCACCATGTTTGACAGTGGGGATGGTGTGTTCAGGGTGATGAGCTGTGTTGGTTTTACGCCAAACATAACATTTTGCATTGTTGCCAAAAAGTTCGATTTTGGTTTCAAATCAAATGGTATCAACTTATCAACATCATTCAATCAAATAAATAAACCACTTGTCTTTCTATGATGGTTTTGTTTTTAGTGTACTTACCATATTGAACTTATATCAGTATTTTTACATATATTATCTGCTATGTTGTTTTAAACTAAAGTGTTGTTTTTTGCAGTTGCTCTTTTTTGGTTTTATGATTCAGAACTCTGACTAACATATGTAGTAGTGTTGACAAAGTTTTTAATTCACATGACCCAACGAGAAAGAAAATCCAATCATAAATCTGTAGCACAGATGCCATTAGACAAGGCATGTACTGCAACAATAATTGTTACGTGACTTGTCTATCTGGATAGATGTCGACTAAGTTACTCAAATGTATGTGAATGATAACAGTTATCTTTCATCTATTAAGCATACAATTAAGACACCGATATTTACCTCACAAGCTCAGGGAAACTTCAGACTGATCCTCAAGATGTAAACTGAACATGGGCTGCCATAGATTAAAATTTACGAAACTGAGCCCGGTATATGCACTCACACAGACTAACTAAAAAATATCAGGAAATGTCGGGGGAGGTAAATCGTCGACTCAAGTACATTTTCTTGCAGGCACCTAATTGATTTCCGATCAATTCCATCTTTTCCAGGTAACGTTTTCTTGCATCCGGTAGAAGTTTGTCTCTGTATAGTACATTTTGTTCTTTTAATCAACTTTTCAACATTGTTTTCGACACTATAGCTTTTTCTCAATGTCAAGGATCCTTCCTTGGTAGGACTGATCCTTCCAAGTCAGGTCCTTCAGAGGCTAGGCGAGACTCCTTCTTAGCATTCAGAGAACACATAAAGGGAACGTAATGGAACAGGCTAGCAAGTGCACATATGCATCCTTTACTGTCTATGGGAAATTCTCAGAATGAAGGACTTGAAATTCGGAGGATCCTTGACATTGGAATTGTACTTTGACGGACTTTGATGACGTAGCATCCTTGAAATTCCGACTTCGAAGGATCCTTCCTTGACATTGGGAAACAGCTTATTATTGTGGCCTCACAATATGGTGGCGGCCTCTTGTTTACATCCCAGAATGCACTGCGCAGTGACATCGGTTGCCAAGCTCTATTATAGTAGTAGTGGTAGTGTGCGTGCTGCATAGCCTGAATCGTAATCGCATGATTTGTGTCAGGACAAATCTGATTGGACAATACACACTGAAGATAAATTACATAATTTTTTATTAAATAATTACTAAAACTATCCTTCTCTTCATCCCACACCCCAGACATGACATACAAAATGCTGTCAATCAATCAATCAAATTTATTTATAAAGCCATTTTTACAACAGTAGTTGTCACAAAGTGCTTTGACAGACACCCAGCTTGAGACCCAAGAGCATGCAACACAAGTGATGCACAGTGGCTAGGAAAAACTCCCTAGTAGGTGGGATCTAGGAAGAAACCGAGAGAGAGGTTAATTATTCCTATTAATTTCAATAGGAAGCAATCCACACCGCTGTGGCAAACCTACCGGATCCGCCAAATGTGGATGCGGTGCGGCGGATGTGTCGCAAGAGTTGAAATTATCCAACTTGTGCAATGCTTTTCCGTACAGCACCAGATCTGGAAGTTGATGTACGACAGAGGAAGAGCTAATATGTCGCTTTCACCTATGGGTTTATGGGATTGCAGGAAAAGCTTTGACAGCTCAGTAGGTAGTTTTCGTATTGTCAATGAATACTAAACTGAAAAAAGCTCCTGCTAGTCACCTTGCTGGAGGAGGACAGTTGTATGCAACGTTGTCCACCATTTTGAAGATGCAGAAGATTGATTATGATGTTGATTATGTTGTACAAGTGTGTCTGCATTATGATGCCGTACGGTGATTTTTTTGGCAGTCCTGGTGTGAATTCAGCATTACAATAAAGCTGCCCTACCTGACGAGCGAGCAGCCTGATGAACAAGCTGCCGTAGCTACTTGACGTGAGAGCTGCCGCACCTGACGAAGAAGCTGCCGTACCTGACGTGAGAGCTGCCGCACCTGATGAACAAGCTGCCGTACCTGACGTGAGAGCTGCCGCACCTGACGAAGAAGCTGCCGTTCCTTGACGTGAGAGCTGCCACACCTGACGAATAAGCTGCCATACCTGACAAGAGAGCTGCTGTACCTGACTATGCTTACTTGAACTACTAATCTCAGAAATCCTCAACTGCTGGATTAGTTACGGTTTCATATGTAAAGTTGATAAGGGACTGTTGGTTTTCTATTTAAGGGGCTACTGGAAATGTTTGGGGATCTTTAGTCAAAATAGACCTGACCCTCCCTTTGCCAGCAATACATTTTTCTATGACCCTCCAAAATGCTTGGGAATGACTCTCCCCAAAAATGTATTGATGCCTTCTGTACTGGTTTGCGCTTGGCAAAATGTACAGATAGCCACGTTTTTATTTACAATCATGACAATCATGACTTAACTTCTGCTTTCTTATCTTACACATCTGAAAGGATATTGAAGATAGAATTCCAAAAATGTTGAAGTTTGGGACAAAGGGCAAACATATGGCTAAGATGACAGGGAGTTGCTACACACTTGACACAGGTATCATCAACCTCTGGGAATATTTCTGATAATTTAGATTGTCAGAAATGCAGTCTCTGTACCACTTTAAACTGGATAAGACTCAGGCGAGCACATGACGAAGAGGTACAAATCCTCTTGATGGCTGTCTCCCAAAAACCTTCTCTGAATTCTGCTCCCAGTTCAGTCTCCCATGCAGACAAGGTTTTAGAGCTAGTCTGCATTTCAAATGACAAAATACTTTGATACAGTTATGAAATATACAGTTTTGAAATTAGAGATTTTAGGTGTGGTTTATGTCGAAAATAACTCTTCCCATGGTTGCCTTGTGGGTGGGGAGGGAAAGTCGGGAAAGGCGCTGGAGACACAGTGCCTAGCCTGAAAATACCTGAATAAATGAGTTAAGGGTAAGTTGTGAGAGGTGAATAAGTCTAAGAAGCTGGCAAATACATTGCCTATGAATAGGTCCCAGAAGTTCACTATGCCATTTTTCGCCCAGAGACGAAAGATGGGATCTACCTGAGAAGGAGGAAAAAGATGATTGCTACAGATGGGCATTAAAGTAGAGGCAGAAAATGACTGAAAGTGACACCTGAATTGATACCATATTTTAAGAGAGTTAGCGAGAAGGCGATAGGGGGATGGAAGAAAACAAGAGAGCAGGGAGAGAGGACAACACACAAGACCCAGCCTCAAGTTGGCACCACAAAGTCTGCGGGGCATCTAACCTGTACAAAAACTTCTGGATGTTGGCTGCCCAGTAGTAATACATTAAATTAGGAAAAGATAGCCCTTCGCTGAGTGTAAATTGCTGCAGCAGGGATTTCCTAACTCTGGGAGTCTTCCCACCCCATAGAAAAGTGATGAGAGCCTGATCAAATATTTAAAATATGATTTGGGTAAAAATAGGGGGATGGATTGATAAAAGTAAAGACATTTTGGCAGTATATTCATTTTTACAACATTAACTCTGCCAAGCATAGCCATGGGTAAGCTCTGCCATTTCTGAAACGCAGTCTTCATATGGGAAAGAAGAGGAGTGAAGTTCACCTCTAATAAGGAAGACAGTGAGCGAGTAACAATAACTCCTAAATATTTGAAACCAAGATGATTCAATTGGAATGGCTAACCAGACTGTTGAAGTGAAGGCGCTGATGCATTTCAAGGCATACACATACTTTTTTGCAGGTTGAGTTTGTACCCAGAGAAAGAGCCGAAAGTTTCCAATAGAGACAAGATCTTAGGCAAGTGGGAGACAGGATCAGTTACATACAGAATCAAGTCGTCAGCATACAAGGCAAGTCTGTGTTTTGATCCCCTACGGGTTATCCCTACGAGTGAAGGTAAGGTTCTGAGTGCAATTGAGAGAGGCTCAATAGCTATAGCAAACAGCAAATGGGAAAGTGGACAACCCTGGTGAATTCCACGGGACAGAGTGATATAGTCAGATTTGAAGTTACTAGTGTCGATAGAGGCTACAGGCGATGTATACAAGAGGCGTATCCAAGATATGAATGCATCTCCAAAGCCAAACTTACTCAATGTGGCAAAAAGATACTTTCATTCGACTCTATCAAAAGCCTTCTCGGCATCCAATGAAATTACTACTTCTGGGTTTCGATTTATGTCTTTGGAATACATTATATTAAACAGGGTTTGAATGTTGAAAAATGAATGACGACCTTTAATGAAGCCAGTCTGTTCCTCCGATACTATGCTGGGCAGAACACCCTCTATGCAAGATGACAGTAACTTTGCCAAAACCTTAACATCGGCATTGAGAAGGCTAAGGGGCCTATATGAACCACATGCAGTGGGATCCTTCCCTTCTTTTAGGAGAAAGGGATATTGATGCCTTTCTCAGTGTGGGGGGAAGTGAGCCCAGCCTCAGTGACTCCTCAAATACAGACAATAGCAGTGGGGCCAGTTTGTCATGAAATCTTTTGTAGAATTCAGGGGGAAAGACATCAGGGCCAGGGGCTTTTCCTGACTGTAAAGACTTGATAGAGCATATGATCTCATCTAATGTCACCGGAGAATCAATTTGCTCAGCCAGTGTGGATTCAATTGTGGGTATCTCCAAGTTATCCAGAAATTCTACCATTAAATCATAATTATCTGGGGACTCTGAAGTGTAAAATGAGGAGCAATAGGTTTTAAAAACAGAGTTGATCTCCAAAGGGTCCATTGTAAGAGTTCCAGATGGGCACTCGATTTGAGATATAGATCGCCCAGCTGCATGACGTTTTAGCTGATGAGCCAAAAGGCAACTGGCTTTGTCACCGTACTCATAGTACGTGCCACGAGAACGTAGTAATAGCCGCTCAGCTGCGCCTGTGGATAAAAGATCAAACTCTGCCTGAAGGTCAAGGTGTTGTTTATAGGGTTCAGGAGGAGACAGAGCATATTGGCGGTCAAGGCTGAGAAAGGCATTGGAATGCTCCTCCTGTCTATTTCTCCTAAGTTTAGTTTGATGTGATAAGTGAGAAATAATCTGTCCTCTGAGATAAGCTTTGAGTGTCTCCTATAGTAAGGAGTAGGATATTGTTTTGTTCAAGCTAAGGAAATCGTCAATAGACGTAGAGATGAGGTCACAAAAGGCTGGATCAGAAAGAAGTAGGGAATTGAGTCTACAAGGGGGCGGTTCTTACAATGGGAGGTAATGATTATGTCAAGGGCCAAGGGGGCGTGATCAGAGATGATGATGGGTAGATATTCAGAGTTTTTTACCCTTGGGAGTAGAGAGCCACCTACCAAAAAATAAATAAATCTATGCGGGAATATGTATGGTGGACCTGGGAAAAAAATGAATATTCTATGGATTGAGTGTTATGAAATTTCCAGGGATCAATACATCCATGCTGGGCCATAAAATCAGAAAAATATTTTGACATGGCAGAGGGAACACTAGTACGTGACCCGGACCGGTCCAGTGCAGGGTCCATGACACAATTTAAATCCCCGCCAAATATCAATAAATGTGTATTAAAGGCTGGGATCTGCATCAATAAATTATTAGCGAATTCTACATTAATTAGGAGCATAAACATTTACTAAAATAACAGGTGTATAGTCAAGTAAGCCCATAACAATCAGATATCTTCCAGCCCTATCAGAAAGAATCTTATCTCAGGAGAAGTTTATTTTTTTATGAATTAAGATAGCTGCTCCTGTAGCTCTGGAATCAAAATTACAATGAAATTACTGACCAGCCCATCGGGGTTTGAGTCTAAATTGATCCTTAATGCGCAGATGGGTCTCCTTAAGGAAAGCCACATCAACCCTCAGCTGCTTCAGGTGAGAAAGCACTCTGGATCTTTTAAAAGGACTATTCCCTCCTTTTAAATTCCAGCTCAGAAATCTTAAGGAGGAACCATTTCTATTTTTATCAGCCATGGATTCGATTAGGTTGCATGGGAAAGTGAAGAGAAAAAAAAAAAAAAAAAATACTCAATAACATTACAGCCATTAGGACAGTGCACAAACCAAATTGACTGACTGTAGGGGCAGATCAACCACAATGGGTAAATACATAAAGTAAAAATAGAGTAAATAAAAGAAGAAGATAAAGAAAAAAAACATACATATAAAAAGACAGACAGGACCTTTTCCCACATCCCCCTTCCCTCCCCTCCCTCACCGGACCTTAAATTTCCCTTCCCAAATAAGGGAAACTGCAGGCAAACACCACATCTCTTCCTCCAGTGCATCTAAACAAGTCAAACAGATTACCTCTCAAGGTCAGAGAGGCTCCACAATGTAGAAAACAAGAAAAATTACCCAGTGAAAATAATAGGTATTGCAAAAACATACCTAAACATTGCAATCAATCAGAACACAGCTTCTAAAACAGTTGCTTGTATATCGTCAGAACATAAGGCAGACTGTGCGCTCAGAGGGAAACATAGACCCACAAACTAGTGTAGGGTTCTTTCTCCTATCAATTAGCAACAAGCAAACAATTAAGAAAAAGAAAAAAGAAAAAACTCAGAGCACGTAACATTAATTCAACTTTAAATGAACCATCTTACCCTATCGACAGATCCTTATCTACATATTAACATTAAGAAAGCTTTTTCAGTAAGAAAATAGCCTTTGACAATTTGACAATGCTGGACAGAAACTCAGCAGCATCAGCCTACTGCCTGCCTCAACAGGGTGAACATGCTGAACTAGCCAATTGTGATTTGCTAATTAGCCAAGGTGGCTAGGTGGCGAATGTTATGCTAAAAAGCCTGTTAAAGTAGGATACAAACAGGCATCACCTCACCCACGCACAGATATTACTCATTCGCATAAGAAATGGTCATCAAACCATCTCTGGGCTTTATTTGGACAGTCAAATTGTAGCTTCTTTCCACTGAAGTCAATGCGAAGCTGGGCTGGAAAACGAAGAGAGGACTGCACCTCCTTCTCGCTTAGATTGCGTCTCATATTGGAGAAAGCAGCCGTCTTCTTGGCAGTGCTAGCGTTATAGTCCGTAAAGATGTAGATTTTCCTCTCACGAGGGAACAGTTGACGCCGATTGACAGCCCCCCAGCGACTGGTTCGTTCCTTGTCGGTGTAATAGTAAAAGCAGACTATAAATACCCATGGATTGCCATTGGCTTGGTTATCCGATGGTTTGGTGCCTATTCGATGAGCTCTGTCTAGGACTGGTGGGGATGGAAAGACATCAGGACCCAACACCTCTGTGAAGAAACTGGACATTAACACAACAGGGTCCTGACCTTCAGCACCCTCTGGAATGATCTATTAGATGAGCTCTGTCCAGGACTGGTGGGGATGGAAAGACATCAGGACCCAACACCTCTGAGGAGAAACTGGACATAAACAGGGTCCTGACCTTCGACACCCTCTGGAATGCCGACAACACACAGATTGCAGTGGCGGGAGCGGGACTCGAGGTCCTCTATATTTTCGGTCAGTTGCTTGTTGGACATTGCTAGGTCCTTAACCGTTTTTTCTAGCAAGGTGATGCTATCACTATATACATTAAGGTGCTGTTCCAGCTCAAATATACGACGGTCTTGCACTTGGAACTTTGCCGTAAACCCCTCTAAAGAGGCGGCGATGGGAGCCAGGGCAGTGTCAATAGCGGCTTTCAGCTGACTGGTGATAGCTGCTGTTAGCTCAGACATCAAAACCGCGCAAAGATTTTCCAGGTCAGCAGGCAGTTGGAGCAACCCTGGCGCGGAGCCATTACCATCAGAAGCGGCAGGACAGACCGCAGGTGTAGCAGGGGTAGCTTTAGTCTTGTTCCGTTGACTTTCGACCGCCTTTCGGCTGCCATTACTGATTGAAATAGTAAAAAAGTCTTACAAAATAAAACTAGTGCTTTTAGAGTGGGAAAATATAGGTTTTGTATAAAATGTATTTGATAGTATCGGGAGCCTACTCCACTGGGTGCCTCTCGCCTACATGCTCAACCGGAAGTCAAAGAGGTGTCTTCTAAAACAAATAGAAGTGTTACATGACTTTTGAAATAAATGTGAGCTATTTTATCAATATGTGTTTTTATCAGTTTTTCTGTTTAAATTTATTTATAGTATTTATAATTATTTTCAGGGTCGTAGCACAAGATCCTGGGCCCTATGCATAGGCAGTCCTGATGGGCCCCCATGTTATATGTATATATAAAATATATTCCAGACTTTTCAAGGGCCCTCTCTCCCAGTGATGGGAATAACGGCGTTATAAATAAACAGCGTTACTAACGGCGTTACTTTTTTCAGTAACGAGTAATCAAACTAATTACTGTCTCTCCCGTTACAATGCCGTTACCGTTATTGACAATAAAATGCGGCGTTACTTTGAAGCGGTTTTTATCTCTTGCTTTCTCTTTGCAGGACCTGCCAAGTTTTTTTCTCTGGTGTGTGTGTGTGTGTGTGTGTCAGGGGGGTGGTATACAACCACAACTGATGTTTTTTGGCTTAGAGTGCATTTCCATCATTTGCCAACCAACCAGAGGCAGAGTAGGGCTACAAAAGGAGATGGAGCCACAAGATTAAAGCAACTTAAAATAGATTTTTCTCCACCACCGCAAACTCTTATAACTCTGACTAATAATTGATTCTATTTTGTGTCCATTTTATTCATTGAACCTATTTGGGGGCTTCTAAGTTATTTGACATACTTTCATTTTTTAAGTAACACAATAGTTACATTCCCTGGTAATAAGTAACTTTTATAATGATCTAACTCAGTTACTCTTCGTGAGAATACTATAACTAATTACTTTTTTTAAAGTAACGTGACCAACACTGCTCTCTCCCCTTGGGCCCTGGATCAGTATTGGTTTTACCCCCAGTCAGACAGCACTGATTATTTATATTATTTAGTTTATTTGTTGCTATGGTTTTTATTGCTGTATCGCAGGGCACCAAAAGAGTCACTGCCCTTCACCTAACCAGAATTCCCTACAGAAATAGAATTGTATTAGGCTTTCAATGTATATCTTTAAAGAGGTTATTACTAGGCTAGTTCAAACTAATCAGGATTGGAATAATTATTATTAATTATTATAATTATTAATATTATTTATTAATGATATATTTGAGGCTTCCAAAGAGATGAAATTTTTGTTATTTGCTGATGACACAACTGTGTTCAAGACCGGGACAGATTTAAATGAATTGATGGTCAGTATTGAAAAGGAAATGAAAGAATTAAAGAAATGGTTTGATGGTAGTGAACTGTTTTTAAACTGGGATAAGACAAATTATATGGTTTTTGGTAATAAGGGAAAAAAAGAATGTACAAAATTAGTTATTGAGGATGTAAATATTGAATGTGTATCAGAAATCAAATTTTTGGGGGTTATCCTAGATAGCAAACTGAGCTGGAAGTCTCATATTGATTATATCAGAGGTAAAATTAGTAAAAGCATTGGTATTCTCTACAAGGTAAAATATATATTAGATGAAGCTTCATTACAGCTTCTATATTTAACCTTTATTGCTCCATATTTTACATATTGTATTGAAGTATGGGGTAATGCTTGCTCCAGTTATACAGAAAGGTTGTTCATATCTCAGAAGAAAGCTTTAAGAATTGTGACTAATAAAGGGTTTCGAGACCACACTAACAAGCTGTTCATAAAATTACGGACCTTGAAATTTAAAGAATTGGTTAAATTTAAAGTACTACAAATTATGTGGAGAGTGAAAAATAATTTGGTGCCAGTACATATAAAAACTAAATTTATGTTAATCACAGATAAGGAAATTTTTGTGTACCATATTCACGTACTACACAAAAGCAAAGGGGGTCTCTTGTAATTGGGATTAGTTTATGGAACTCATTGAATACTGTTCAGAAATCATGTAACATGTTTGTTCAATTCAAAAAAATGTATAAAAAAATGCATTTGATAAATATGAAGAAAGTGAAGTATAACGTACAAATTGGACACTCTCAATTAGAAGTTAGGTAACACTGCATTTGAAAAAAAAAAAATATATATATATATAATAATAATAATAAATAAATAAATAAATATATATATATATAAAAAATAATAATAATAATAATAATACATAATATATAAATAAGCAAACCATCTGTTGTTAGTTAGCCCAGGTTACTGAGAAAAAGGGGGCATTTAAATATAAGACTTATGTCTTCCTTATGCTCCCATTCAGTATTGTATGTTATTATTGAATTGTTGATGTGATATATTTTTATGTTATTTTATTGTATTCATAATAGCATCAGGACTGAATAAAAAAAACTTGATTGATTAATTGATTAATAATGTATTTTTTCACCAAATTATTTGTGGAGTAGCAATAATTAGCCCTTCAGCCCTTCTGCGCATCTGTGAACAAGATTTGACAAAGAAAAGTTAAGTGTGATGAATGATAACTATATTTCATATAGCCAGGAGAGTATGTGAGTGAAGCGAGGGCAAGGAGCGGACCCCAATTGACTAGAGTGCAGAGGGATGTTTAAAGGAGAATTCCGGGCGATTTCAAAACGTAGCTCTGTTGTTTGCATATCAGAAGTGCTGTCCGTAGCGTTAATAACTCAAACAATCTGTATTGCCAAAACCGTGTTTACCTTTTTCTGCCAATAGACAACCATTACGCATTTATGGGGCAAGTTAAAAAGCGTGCTTTGACCCACTAAAAATTTTCAAAATGTCATTACTAGTCCATATCCATTTGCACTGATTCCTTATAATAAACACAGCGAGTTTGAACAAATAAGTTTGTGTACATACCTTAGTTTATTTCCCATTTTCCAGTGAAGTTCACACTAGTCGATTGTCTAAGTCATACAATTCAATATTCCAAAACGTATTTTTTCCCCCCCAAAACAAATTTGCGGTGGTTATGTCACAAATAATTAAGCAAGTCGGCCAGGTAACCTGACACCGTTTCCTCAACAGTGTTGCTTAGTTACCTCTGCACATGCGCGATAACCCTTAAACTCTTGGGAGCTGTGAATGCAAGTGCCAGTTTACACCCAAGGCGGTAGCTTTTCATCCGGAAGTCGAGGCTTGACTGTAGCGATTCAGATGCTACCAGGCTATCAGCTCACGTTAGCATTCCATTCATTCCAATGAGTTTAGGGTTCACTTTGACAGCGAATAAATTGAAATCGGAAGCGTTTAAAGACTCTATTTCTCCATTGTTTATTTCTAAAGAAACAGGACTATGGATAAAAAGCTCCAATACCTTGTACCTCACGTTATGGCCCCGTATCAGCAGTTTTTGTAAACGTATGCTAGTTCCTGTCTCATAACCACGTGACTTCCTGTCGCACAGTAGAGA
>JACXGM010015465.1:0-21279 GCA_016801145.1 Umbra pygmaea | reverse complement strand
AAAGTATATTTAAATTATACTCCAGTATTATACTTCTAGTATACTTATGGTTAACCATAAGTATGTATTCAATGTATTTAAGTATATTTGAAGTATACTTTCAAAATATACATACCAAAATAATATATTAGAAGTATATTTAGGATAAATAAAATACATTTCAAGTACATTTAAATATACTTTTTTTTTACTTGGGTTCACAGCATTGAAAAAAAGAGGTTTATGCCATTATAATTGAGATGATTAACGTTTTTTTTGCGTTGTATTGCAGATCCCGAAACGTATCTGCTCTGAATATGTTAGTTGAACATCTTTTTAAAACATTTAAAGCTTTGATTGACCAGGAATTATCTAAGGAGGCAGAATTAGAAATTAAGCAAGAAGAAAAATGGCCTACCGCTAATAAATCTACTGGGATGTGCAGGAAATAAAAATAATGAAACGATTTCTCTAATCTCTAATTTTCATTATATAGACTTAAGAATTCTAATTCTACAAATGATAAAAAATAGGAAAATAGGCTACTACAGCATAGCTATCCTTTGTATTATAAATATAATTGTTTTTGTATTCTACTGTTATAAAATACATTCAACAACAACAAAAATCTTCATGTAATTCATCTGTTTTGAGACCATATTTCTTAGGCCTATAAAAACACAATGGGGTGATGCTCTTGATCACTGGATGCAGTGATAACTTGGCTGGAGGCTGCGGAGGAGAGAGCGTTTTTTTAGGAGGATGATTTGTATGCTAATGACACTGTTGATGGCGGTTGTAGGTAGTGTGGAAGGCCCGGCGGTTCTAGTGTTAAAGGCAAATTATTATTATTTGTACTGTTTCTAATACAATTAATTATCCAAAATGTATTATATTTGGAAGAAAAAGCATATTTGGCATACACTGTCTTCAATTATACAGTGGCTGTTCTTGTGGCAAAGAAAAATGTAATTAGTTCTTTAATGGGAAATATCTATTCTGTATTTTTTAGAAGTGGGAATTCACTACCTATGGAATACTGTGATATTTCAAAATTTGATTCAACACATTTAATGATACAATCTGAATTCACAGTAATTTACACATTTTTCATGCAATCAACAATTTGCTGAACCAACACGTAAGGTGTCATTGTTTTCCATCTCAAGGAGAACTTCTGGGTAATGACTGACAGATAAGTCTCGTATCAAAACTGCTCTGTTAAGTTCATCGTTCTGTTAAACACGTTTTATGTCATGATGCATTACAGGTCCATAGTCACAACTGCATGCTAGTTATTCAAATAGCAATGTTAAATTTTACAGTATTACATAGGACAGAAGTGTAAGATTTCTACTCTGTGAATGCCCGTGAGAATTTAAAACTGGAATCCTACAGCAAAGTGTTTAACACACCTGTGTTTTGGTAAAAAGGAATGTGTGTGGAAAACTGTCACTCCTCTGATATTCATGATCAAAGCTATGAACCATGACCATTGGCAACCTGAATGAGATGTGGTACAAACACAAAACCAGTTGAATGGATTCAACCTGTGTGGAATTAAGATGTTTTATCAGGGGCAGACATACATTTTTTTACATTTATATATTTTAATATTTTTTGTCATTTAGCTAATGTTCATATCTAGAGAGACTTCGGACATTTCCTCAGAGCAATTACATTTAGCAGTCGGGAATCGAACCGGCAACCTTCCGACTACAAGTCTGACTCCTTAATTATTGAGCCATCTGACCCTGGTCTACATTATTCAGCAAAATTGAACGGGAGTACCTATTTGCTGTTCTTTAAAAATGGGGATTTGGGGGAAAATTTTGCACGTGGTCTGGCTTTTAAATGCATCCCCAAGGGCTTGTGTCAATAGCAATTGCACTAAATCTAAATACTTTGCCCTGGAACGTGGGACCAGGCAGGGTTGCCCTGTTCCCCCCCTAACTCTTCAGCATCCCCATTGAACCCCTTTCAGTAGCATTGTGTGCCTCTGTCTATTTCCAGGGCGAATCATAGGAGGGCAGTGAACGTAGGTTATGTTTGCTTCATTTGGAAATGAAAGGTACCCAGAGGTACCCAGAGTCAGTAGCTCTTCAGATATACAAATTCAGTGAAGGGATTGCAATTCCCAACTTTTCTAAACACACTTTGCCTCCATCTCACTTTTTCTGCTACTTACAGATAAGATATTTTGTTTACTCCCAACCAGGCCTGGGATGCTCTATTGACGTTTCTGCCCAAAAAAAGGCAGTAATCTCCCAGGTCTATTCATGTATTATGGCATTTGACAAAAAGTCCGCCAACAAAACTAAATCTCCCTGGGAGTGAAAAATGTGTGTGGAATTCACAAAGGAGTAGTATTGTGAGGCAATAGACAGAGTAATATCAACTACATTTTGTGCTTGTCTAAGATGTATAGGGCTGGTTTTGCAGACACAGATTAAGCCTGGACTAAAAAATTAAGATTAATGAAGATTTCCATTCAATTCGATTATTTACTCCAGGACAAGGCTTAATCTGTGTTCGTGAAACCGTCTGATACAATTTTAGGTTATTCATAGAGTTTACTTCTCCAAGTCCAGACTGTCTGAAATGTACCCTACTGTGATTGATGTTTGTGAAAGATGTCATACCTCTCAGTGTCATATTTATCATATGTTTTTTTCTATGCTCTAAATTGAGGGATTACTGGGATTCTGTCTTCCAGATCTTAGCCAAAGTGCTAAAAATTCTTATATAAATGTAATGTTCATTTCGTCACCTGGCATCTTTAATGGAGAACTGTACAGCTGAGCTGGGAAAACTCTGCATAATATTTCAATATCCCAGGTGCTTTAAAAGGTGGCCCTTAAGGAAGAGTGAAAAAAGGAAAGGCATTGTATGCAAAAACTCAATCAGATCAATGAAATATATGTATTTAAAGTTGTCACAAAGTACTTTGACAGATACCTGGCCTAAAAAACCACAAGTGGTGCACAGTGACTAGGAAAAACTCCCTAGTAGGTGTGCACACTGGAGAGGTACATCTGAAGTCACAAGGCAGACAATCTGATCACCAACAGCAGTGACGTGGGCACAATAAATATACAGTTCCTTGGAGAAGCATTTTCCAACTTGGATATTTCCACATTTTGTAGTGTGACAACCTGTGATAAAACTGGATTGTTTTAGGTTTTTTACAATTTGTTGTAGACAAAGTACTAAAAACTTTGAAAATGTTTTTTGTGACACAAGTTAAATAAAAAAACAGACATGTGTTGGTTACATTAGTGTTCTACCAAGCATAAGTGTCTACCAGCTTTGCACATCTGGACCCTGCAATTCTAGACCATTCTTCCTGGCAAAATTGTTCAAGTTCTTTCAGGTTGGATGGGAACTGTTGTAAACAGCAATTTAACTCCTTTCAGAGGTTGTGAATCAGACTGAGGTCTGGGCTTTGACTGACATTCAGGTTCTTGGTTTTAAACCACTCCAGTGTAGGTTTAGCTGTGTGTTTAGTGTCATAATCTTGCTGAATGATGAACATATGACTCAGTCTCAGGTGTCTTGCAGACTGAAACCGGTTTCCTTCTAGAATTGCCCTGTATTTAGCTCCATCCATCTCACCCTCAATCATGACCAGATTGAATTTGATGTTTTTTTTTCAGCAATGTCTTTCTCCTCACCACACGTCCATGTAGCAGAGCTTTGTAGAGCATCTGGGTCAAATTTATCCTGTGGACAGTTTTGCCCATCTCAGCTGCAGATCTCTCCAGCTCTTTCAGAGTTACCATTAGCCTTTATGTTGCTTTTCTGACTAATGCCCTCCTTACCCGGTCACTGAGTTTTGTTGGACGGCCTCTAGGCATAGTTGCTGTTGTACCATATTATTTCCATTTTTTAATAATGGATTTAACGATGCTCCGGGGATGTTCAAAGTTTCCGATTTTTTTTATTACCCAACCCTGATTGGTGCTTCTCCAGAACTTCATCCTAGATTGTTTTGATAACTTCTTGGTCTTCATGATACTGTTTGTTTACATACGCTCTCTAACAAACTCTGGAGCCTTCCGGAAACAGGTGTATTTATTTGAGATCGTGTGAGACTTTAATTGCACACAGCTGGACTCCACATAATTATGTGACATCTGAGGGCAGTTTATTTAGGTGTTTCCTAGCAAGGGGGTGAATACTTATGTAACCAACAAATGTATGATTTTTATTTTTTTATTTTAACTTTTGTGTCACAATAAAACATATTCTGCACCTTCAAAGTGTTCAATATGTTGTGTAAAACAAATGGTAAAAATCACAATAAAATCCTTTTTTATTTCAGGTTGTCTCACCACAAAATATGGAAACATCCAATGGGGGCACACGCACTGTATATAACTGTTTCTCATCCCTCGTCACATAACCAATTAAATATAAGCAGGGACTGAGAAAGGACAGATTGACCCTAGTCTCCGGGACAAACTATTGCAGCATAACATCTGGGGACTGAGATTGCAAGGTGACCAAGTGGTTAGAGGATCTGATTGGGGTCCATTAGGTTTGACAAGGTGAATCCTCTGTCATTCTGTCAGTGAGCAAGACAGTTAACCCTAACTCACTCCAAGTTCATTGCTGGAAATAAGAATAGGTTCTTAGTCAACTTACCTGGTTAAATAACCGTAAAAAAAATGATATGATGTTAATTTTGAATGTAGTTGCATTTTACAATTCTTGGGATTTGGAGCAGAAAATAAGAATATATTTACCTCATAGTTGAGGTTTTTATTAGATCTACACATAAAACATACAATGAAATACTCCCAAGATTATCAGCCCATGGTCTGGGTACCTACTCTACATAGAGAGCTAGCAGTATCTTATTTATTGACATATTACATCTGTAATTTAGCAGATACTCTCATTCAGAATGACTTACAGTAAGTATAGGACACCTTTTAGCAACTTAGGATGAAAAGCTTTGCTCAAAGAAAACAATGTGTGGCCTACTTGGGAAATAAACCAGGACCCTTCTGGTTACAAGTCCTACTCCCTGAACACTAAGCCATCTTACGTCCTACATTTCTTAATGGGTTGGGACCTATGATGTTACCTACAATTAATGTGTGGTATTAAATGCATGGAAAAAGTAATGACTTCAGACACTCTTTCCCTAAATAATACTAACAGCTCATTGATTTTCAGTCTAATACAGCACTCAAAGAAATGTGATACTATGACTGTCAGGCATTATGATTTTCATCCTTAGATCCAAATGTCATACTGTTGTTTATCACCTCACAGGGGTAACACATTTTGCACTTAGCAATTCAGTGTGTACATTAGATTTAAGTTGCTCATTTTAGTTGATTTTTTTATTTCCTCATTTGTATTTTTTCCTAATTCAGGTTGATTATTTATTTATTGGATTTTCAGCCAGGATCTCAGCAATCACTGCCCAATTTTCTGCATCCATAATGGGTCCGCGGTTAAACGACCACCCCTCATTCCTGTTAAATGCTCCCTTAAACACTTTAGCGAACAGGCCTTCCTAATTGACCTGGCCCCGGTATCCTGAAAGGATATTAACCTTATTCCGTTAGTAGAAGATGCATGGTTTTTCTATAAAAGTGCCTTCCTTGCTGTCCTAAATAAGCATGTTCCATTCAAAAAGCTTTGAACTAAAAGTGGATATAGCCACTGGCTCACTACAATCCTGATTGCTCTCCCTCCACCACCGATAAAACACCTATATTTGAGTATTTCATAAAGAAGTTTGCTGGATATGCTTTCCACCCACTCTGGCCAACAGTTCCTTGCAGGAACTTTCACCCAGTTCTCCTTTGCCCAAATCCAAACAGTTGATAACTGTAAGAGCTGTAAAATCTAGACCCTTACAAATCAGATGGACTAGATCATCTGGATCTGTTCATTCTAAAACTATATGCAGCAATTATTGCAACCTCTTTTACTTGCCTGTTTATTTTCTCTTGCACCGTCAGAGACCCCAAAATATTCGAAAGCCTCCACAGGGTTCAATTCTTGGGCTGACCCTTTTCTCTATATGTACATGATGGTCTTGCTGCCAGTGACTCCCTGATCCTTCTCAGACGACACCATTCTATACACATTTAGCCGTACATTGGACTCTATGCTAACAGACCTCCAAAAGCACTGCTATAAAATACTTCTTCCACAGCCTACAACTGCTCCTAAACTACCAGCCTGACATCTCCACTCTGGACGGAATGAACTAGATTATGTGGACACAGGGGTGTAGCACAAGATACTGGGCCCTATGCATAGGCAGGCCTGATGGGCCCCCATGTTATATATATAAAATATATTCCAGACTTTTCAAGGGCCCTCTCTCTCCTTGGGCCCTAGTAATCTGTATTGGTTGTACCCCCAGTCCGACGCCCCGTGTGGACACCTACAAATACCCGGGTGTCTGGCTAGATTGTTCACTTTATTTTCAGCCCCACATTAACAATTTCCAATCTAAAATTAAATTTAGGATTGTCTTCCGATTCCGCAATACGGCCTCCTTCAACCACGCTGCCAAACACCCCCTTGTGAAAATGACCATCCTACTGATCCTAGACTTTTACGCCTTCTAGAGAACTGCCTCTAACTCCCTCCTGAGAAAATTAGATGTACAGTATTCTACCATAGCTCCATCCGGTTTGGTACCAATGCCACATTTAACACCCACCACTGCAACTTATATGCAATAGTGGGCTGGCCCTCACTATACACTTGATGCCTGACCCACTGGTATCAACTCATCTACAAGTCACTTTATGCAAAACCCCACCATCCCTAAATTCACTTCTTACCATTGCCTCACCCACCCACAACCTGCGCTCCAGCAGGTACATCTCTCTAGTCACCCCAAAATCCCACATCTCTGGCTGCGATGCCTTCAAGTTCACAGCTGCTAACGACTGGAATGAATAACAAAAAACTCTGAAGCTTAAGAAAATCTCCGTAACTGCTTTTAAACAATGACTGTTAAAGCTACTGTCTGACCACTGTACATGCTGACTCTCCTGCCTCACATGGACACAGTCCTTACCCATTATTGCCCCAGTGCTTTAGTCATGCCCTAGAGTGTATTTGCAGATACTCATCTGCACAGTCAGTTATTCACTCTATGTTATTTGCACAATATAGTTTGCAAAACTGTTACATATTCCATTAATATTGCAGTGAAATTTTGCACAACAACTGATCTACCTCTTTAATTTCGACCACATTTGCACAAACTGTACATCCTATCCTATACGCTGAGTATCTGCACTCTGTATATTAAGTTTTGTGTACTTTATGTCATCTTGCACTATTGCGCTTTATCATGGCCAGGTTGCTGTTGCAAATTAAAAATCTGTTCCCAATCGGCCCGCCTGTCTAAATATTTTGCCCACCTGGCGAAATAAAAATAACTCTACAACGGGTTGGTAAAATTAAGCAAGAAATACTTCACTGAAGGAAGACTCTTATTGTAATTGCTGCAATTACATTATAATAATGTTTCATTTGTTTACAATCAATGTTATAATTTAGAATTATATAACTTGCATTTAGTATTATTTAGTGAATTTATTTGATAAAAGTTAATTACCTTTATTTTGAAGTCTCCGCGCAAAGCCTTTTGGGATGCGCACGAGTGATAGAGGCAAGAAGCTAATAGCAACTGAATCACAGACATTTTAATGCTTTGATAAAGTTTAAGATTGTAATTGTATATGTAAGCGATGTAAGGAAACCTCTATTCCCTTGTGTACAGCATGCAGCCAACAAGGTATGTTGTGTTATTTTACTTTGGTGAATGTTGTTTTACATGCTGTGCATGTCATTGTATGTTTACATTAAGCTAATGTGGTCCTTATCTTGTTGATATACTGTGTGTTTAGTTTTCACTGTGGATTTGGAGAAGAAGCTTCAAATAAACCTGTAACAAAGAAAACCACTTGTGTCTGCTAGTGCTTCAAGGGAATTATAGTGAAAACTCAGACTGTTCATCAATGCGAGTGGACATTAACTGACGGCGCGGCAAGTTTAAAGGACCAGCAGCAGTCTGTAGCGCGCAGAGCTGTCATCAAAGGACTGAAGCCGAAAGCACGTACGCCCACAGACAAAAAAGACACACAAATTTTAATGAAGAACGTTTTCAAGACAAAGCCATAAGAACGTAAACACTTATAAGTCAGAAGTAATCTAAGAAGAGGACTTCTGTAAAGGTTTGCCAAAAATTATTTTGTGTGAATATAGCTTCTGTGGTGTGTGTAGCAAGTGTTTTGAATTATGTTACCATGTTATTCAAATTGAAGCTTGCCATTTGTAGACCCACATTGCCAGAGTTAAATGTAAACTATACTCAAGCTTAAAGTGTGCTTTTGGAAATAAGTGAAGGTTACTTGCCATTTAATTTCTAAGGGTATACACTGCAGACTGTATGTATAATGAGCACATTAAAAATTTTCTAAGTGCATATTGAACTATATTGAAATACTGTTTTTAGAAAACTTTCAAGTCATTTAATCTTATAAGTAATAACATTTAAGTGTAATTTACATTTCAGTAATTGTTAGAGGTAAATTTAACAGTTTAATCAGATTTTTATTTACAAAAGTGGGTCAATTTAAAGTAGTGATTAGACAATGTCAGAGTCAAGTGAGCCTACAACCCAGGTTAGGGATAGCATAAAAGAAGCTCAAGTTGGTGGTGCTGAAGCCCAGCAAGAGGAAGCACAACAACCAAGACAAAGTCAAAGTCAGATCCCTAACTGAGAAAGGTAGAGAAACGCAAGATGAAAAAACCAAAGCACTTCAACAAAAGTTCAACTACATTTATGACAAATGGAGAACCCAAGTCAAATCTTCAAAGAAGCCATTATCACAGTCAACAGAGCCCTTACCTGATGATGTGCTTAATGACATCATATGTTGCGTCACAGGTCTTTCTGTAGACGTTCAACATGTTTATGACGAACTACGTGAAGTCTCAGTTCCAGACCAAGACACACGTCGAAGAGTGGATCTATGTGCAGAGATTTCCAAGTTCATTGTATCCAGAGCCCAAAGTCGACTGGATGGAAAGATTCCAGAAGTAGAAAGTCAAGATTGGCCTGAAGCAGGCTTTCTCTTCGCCTCAAGTACATACAAATCGAGTTCGGTCACTTCTTTTTTGATAGGCAACTCAGAGCGTTCAAGTAGGTCTTCGGTTAAACGACAAGAAGCTGCCGCTGAAGCTGCTGCAAGCAAGGCTGTTCTGAGAGTGCTACAAGAACAAGAGAGAGAACAATTGGAAATACAGCGCCTAGAAGCAGAAGCTAAAACGAAGATAGCTGATCAGACAGCAGCAGCAGTAAGGCGTTGTTTAGAACGAGAAGCAGAGGAGGTGAAACAAAGACTACAGAGAGAGGAAGACAAATCTAAAATTAAAGCTCAATTGGAAGAAGAGCTTGGAGGTCTACGGAAAACTCTGGAAGAAAAACGGAGGAAGATACAGCACTTGGAGGCAGTAAAAGGTCTTAATATAGCACAAGCGAGAATACAGGTATATGATCAAGTGAAAGTCATAGAAGAAGAGCAGAAAGACATACTAGAGCATGAGATGGTAGCAGATAACAAAGTGCTAGCTCCCGCAAGTCATCAGTCTCTACGTACAAGTATGACTTCCATCCCACAAGCTACGACCACCTCAAATGAAAATACATCAGAGCTAGTTAAGGTGCTGGTAGGCGATTTAAGTGCTAACAGAATTCCAGTTCCTGAACCATCAGTTTTCAGTGGAGACCCATTGCAATACAATGACTGGAAACTCCTTTGAAACACTAATCGATCAGAAATTCCTTCAAGATAAGGAGAAGATATACAGTGCCTTGCGAAAGTATTCACCCCCCTTGAACTTTTCGACCTTATTTCAGGCTTAAATCATAAAGATATGAAACTGTAATTTTTTGTGAAGAATCAACAACAAGTGGGACACATTAATGAAGTGGAACGAAATTTATTGAATATTTAAAACTTTTTAAACAAATAAACAACTGAAAAATTGGGCATGCAAATTGGGCGTGGTTATTAAGTTAATACTTTGTAGTGCCACCTTTTACTGCGATTATAGCTGTACGTCGCTTGGGGTATGTCTCTATCCGTCTTGCACATCGAGAGACTGACATTTTTGCCCATTCCTCCTTGCAAAACAGCTCGAGCTCAGTGAGGTTGGATTAGGAGCGTTTGTGAACACCAGTTTTCAGTTCTTTCCACAGATTCTCGATTGGATTCAGGTCCGGACTTTGATTTGGCCATTCTAACACCTGGATATGTTTATTTGTGAACCATTCAATTGTAGATGCTGCTTTATGTTTTGGATCATTGTCTTGTTGGAAGACAAATCTCTGTCCCAGTCTCAGGTCTTTTGCAGACTCCATCAGCATTTCTTCCAGAATTTTCCTGTATTTGGCTCCATCCATCTTCCCATCAATTTTAGCCATCTTCCCTGTCCCTGCTAAAGAGAAGCAGGCCCAAACCATGATGCTGCCACCACCATGTTTGACAGTGGGGATGGTGTGTTCAGGGTGATGAGCTGTGTTGCTTTTACGCCAAACATAACCTTTTGATTGTTGCCAAAAAGTTCCATTTTGGTTTCATCTGACCAGAGCACCTTCTTTCACATGCTTGGTGTGTCTCCCAGGTGGCTTGTGGCAAACTTTAAACAACACTTTTTATGGATATCTTTCAGAAATGGCTTTCTTCTTCCCACTCTTCCATAAAGGCCAGATTTGTGCAGTATACGACTGATTGTTGTCCTATGGACAGACTCGCCCACCTCAGCTGTAGATCTCTGCAGTTCATCCAGAGTGATCATGGGCCTCTTTGCTGCATCTCTGATTAGTCTTCTCCTTGTATGAGCTGAAAGTTTAGAGGGACGACCGGGTCTTGGTTGATTTGCAGTTGTCTGATACTCCTTCCATTTCAAAATTATCACTTGCACAGTGCTCCTTGGGATGTTTAAAGTTTGGGAAATCTTTCTGTATCCAAATCCGGCTTCAAACTTCTCCACAACAGTATCTCGGACCTGCCTGGTGTGTTCCTTGTTCTTCATGATGCTCTCTGTGCTTTCAATGGACCACTGAGACTATCACATAGCAGGGGCATTTATACAGAGACTTGATTACACACAGGTGGATTGTATTTATCATCATTAGTCATTTAGGTCAACATTGTGTAATGTTTCCCAGTTCCTCTTCCCTGAGAACTACATCTTCCCCTTCCTAGATTGCTCAGAACTACAATTACCATAACCCAGACTCAATCACCCAAATTCTGTACACCTGCTCTCATCCAGTCTGTATATAAAGCACACACACACTATTGCCTCTTCGCGAGGTATTGTAAGTAAGTCATTTTTCTTCCTACTGAGCATTCTCTTCTTGGATTGTTATTCTGGCCTGACCCGTGCATTGTTTACCCTGTATTGTGTTTTTGGAATATCCTCTGTACCTTCGCCTATAATCTTGGATTGTTATTCTGGCCTGACCCGTGCATGGTTTATCCATTATTGTGATTTGGATTATACTCTTTACCTCTGCATGTCTGACTGTCTGCTTGTTTAGATTAACAAGCAGACAGTAACAGTAACTAACCTTTTATAGAATAAACTGTATTGGTCTTTTTACCTCTTGGGAAGTTATTTGGTACATATTGGATCATTCAGAGATCCTTACAGAACTTCTGGAGAGAGTTTGCTGCACTGAAAGTAAAGGGGCTGTAGCAGGGGGTAAAAGGATACAATTAATGTGCACTTATGAAGTTAAAGCATTAATGATTAATACATTTCCTTTTCTTCCCTGTTGCAATAGTCTGAGTTGAGAACGGAGAAATGCTTAATAAATGCCTATAGATTATTGATAGAATAGACGGGGAATATTTCCTATCTAACTATCTGACCTCATAATGATCATTTATCCGTGTGTGTGAACAGCTACGGAATGAAATACTAGAGCGACCCGGGGCAACTTAATCGCTACCCGCGATATTCAGAAAACAGTGCATCGGCTACCTAGCTTGAACTGTGTGCGTGATAAGGGCTGGAAACTTAAGAGCAGGCCGCAACAAGATACCTTACGTTTCTCATTAATGTCTCCACCGGAGAAGTTCTGGGAAATGATTTAGAAAGTCAGACGGACTGAACTTAGTAAAGAGAATAATATTTAATTCCAGATAAAGGGCATCGAAGTACACGCTTTAACCGGACACAGAATTATACAATACAATACCAAGGATTACATGACGTCTACACTTCTAAACCATGATCTACGATCTAAGCATATCTTATACGGTTCAGTCTATTTCTCAACATTTATTCCACACATTTGCTATGGCATGCACTTACGTGTGCCAGGAGAGTCGTTAAAGAAATCTCATCTGTTTTACTAACAACACAGCAATTTAACCTTCTCGCTTAGGTGATCCCCCAAACTCCTCCCCCCGTTGCATACCAAATGGTGATCACTTCCTTGGCGGTGATAGAACAAACAGGCTCCCCCACAGTACATAATTAAATTATGCACAGTCACGCTGGCGCCAGCCTTGGTATCAACAATAGAACAGTGTTAAAACATTTTAATATCTTCCAGAGGGGGGAGCTAGCATTTGTCTTCTCCTAGAAACCCTGTGGAGACAACATAAGACCAGTACAACCTTTTACAAGTAATAATACCAAACTCCCTTTATGGGTGGATCAAAACCAAAATCACATATGTACAGGCTTAAATGTGTGACATACATTGGGGTTTGCCCCCTTCCGATGAATCTTAATTCATCCCAGGAAATCCTTTGTTAGATGAGGAGTGATGGGAAGCCAGCTGTTGAAGGAGTCATTATTTGGTCCTATAAACATTAATTTCCCACTACAGGGCTGAATAATTTTGTTTGCCCAATTTGTCAGTTTTTTATTTGTTAAAAAAGTTTAAAATATCCAATAAATTTTGTTCCACTTCATGATTGTGTCCCACTTGTTGTTGCTTCTTTACAAAAAATACAGTTTTATATCTTTGTTTGAAGCCTGAAATGTGGCAAAAGGTCGAAAAGGTCAAGGGGGCACTGTATTACCTTTGAAGATATGTAAGTGGACAAGCTAAGAAAGCACTTGATGGTTATTTCCTACTGTGAACTGAGTCTGCCTACGCTGCTACATAGGAGATTTTAGAAGATAGATATGGAACTTCATTCACAATCGCAAAAGCATACAGAGAAAAGCTCCAAGCATGGCCCAAGATGGGACCTAAGGACAGTCTTGAGCTCAGAGGGTTCTTTGATTTTCTTCATATTTGTGAGGCTGCCATCGTTCATATCAAAGAATTGGGAATCTTAAAGGAGTGTTCCACAGTAAATCGGATTCATAGTATAGCATATACAAACGTTACCATAGATGACTTATGTCATATACACATTTATTCTTTTTCAATATCAGAGAAAAGCCGATAGTATATTTCAGTTCCTTTTGCATCCACTGGGTTGCTTCTGTATCCATCTAAACTTGAGCTACCACAACTCCCAGAATTCCAAGCGAATTTATTGCCCGTCCCCGTTTGAACGCACCAACACAGAACATGTGCAATTCAACAGCACACCTCTGTAGAGCTTGACGCTAGAAAGTTATACATATTTGTTTTTGAAATTGTAGTCTAATTTTTATTCATCATGCTCGTTTGGTGTTCTGTACCTAGTTGCAGAAATTACAAGCAAGCCCAAAAAGAAGGAGTAATCTTTCACACTTTACAATAGGCTATAAGAAGTTAGGGTCTGCAGTCTGCCTTTTAGGTCGGATGATTATGAAAGGGATCTACGTGCTAAATTAACCGTCACTACAGCCCGAACGTGGCTGAAAAACAATGCGATCCCATCCATTTTTTCTTTATCTAGAAAGAGTAGCCTATATATAGTAAGGTATAGTAATTTACTCACTCAACTAGCTACTAAATACAGCTGGCACACTACACATACAGTACAATAACATTACCACAAACACAATGTGTGCTCCATTATCAAGGTACAGAAAATAGGTTTAATAAACTTGCTCATCTTTTAATTGTCCTCTTGCTACGTCTCTTTCCATGTGTGCTGGAAAACTTCAGTGATTCAGTGACGCATATGTGGTCGTCAGTCATTTTGGGTTCAATCCTTACAAGTAAAGCTTGTCCACGATCCCATTCATTGTAGCAAATGCTTTTTTCTTCAGTAGTAATGGATGGACATATTCCCACAGAAGCACTTAGGCAATTAGAATTTAACCGCGTTTCAACTGGATTATCTCTAGAACATGCTGCCTTGTTGAAGCTGAATATCAAACTCCATTTGTTGTAAATGTTCTTCGGTGTACTCGGGCGCAAACATGTATGGTTGGATGTCACTCAGAATGTAAAAGCAAGTTGTAATATTCCTCATCTGCACATCCTAGGTTAGTAGCAATTGTGTTACCAGCGACTTGGTTACGAACTGTTTCACAGAATCCATGCCGAGAACATGCCGGGTGTGCGGGGCTTGAAACAAGGAAGCCAGCGTTTTAGTTTTATACATACTGAAAAAATCATACCACCTCGTCTGTTTAGCATTAAAACGGCTGATAGAAACGTCCCAGAAAGACAAGCGATACCTTAAAAAATCAAGGACAACCGAGGCTTTAATGAGTAGGTTTGAAAGCCAGATCAGTATAACAGGTATGCTTATTTTCGCAACAGAATACATGCCTATATTCATTTTTCCTATCTCCAAAGTCCATTCGAAACACACGGTGACGTCTGCGTATGAAAATTCCCCGCGAAATTTCAAATCTTGCTCTTACACTAGCCAGGCATGGGTGAAACATATCTCACTGTTCTACAAATGTCTGGGAGACGCTACTAGCACCTCCAGATAGCTGTAGGGTGAAGTTTCCCTTTAAACGACTGTAATGAAAACAGGAAAATTCTCTCCAAGTTACCTGATTAGGTAATGGCAAGATGGAACCCAAAGGTTATCGAAGTAGAAGAGAGAAACCAATTTCCCTCCTTTAGCCAATTCGTCAAATTCCTGGCAAGGGAAGCCAAAATTGCCTGCAATCCTGTCACATCATTGCAATCACTGAAACAAAATGAAGCTGAAAACCCAAAAGTCCAAAAACGTCAAAGCTTTGGAGAAAAGACACTGACCACAAGTTCCAGCGAACAGACTGTTACTACATGCATTTTATGTGAGAAGACTGGGCATACCTTGCAGAAATGCAGGAAGTTTATGAAGAAAGCAGTTTCAGACAGGATCAAATTCATTCAAGCTGAAAGACTATGCTTTGGGTGTCTCAGGTCTGGTCACCAGTCAAAGAGCTGCAACGGTAGGAGTGTCTGTGACATCTGCAACAAGCGTCATCCCACCTGTCTGCATGAGGAGCGAGACCAAAAGGATCAAAGACCACCTCAAGCCCAGCAAAATCAAAGGCAAGAAAGATCCAGAGAGAGCCGTCTATCACAACGTAAAGAAACCACAAACGCTGTCACAATGTCCATAGTCTTTGTGCCTGTTCTGTGTCACTTCATGGTGGTTTCTCCCTTGTGTTTTGTTTTCCCGCTCTTTGTGTCACATGATCCCATCACATGTTTTTGTCAGCCTATCAGTTCTGTTGTTTAGTCCACACCTGCACCTCCTTCCCTCGTTAGTATGGTATTTAGTTCTGTCTGTTTGGTTGTTCAGTGTGGTTCGTTGTTCTTGTCCAGGTATGTGGTTGTTCTTGTTCTTATGTTCAGTTCATATGTTTAAAGTAAAGTTGTATCTTGTGTTATAGTTCTTTGTGGTATGTTTAGACAGTCTGTTCATGTGTTTAGTGTTGTGATTAACTGTTCATGTCATGTGTTTCATGTTTTATACATTGGTTAGTCTTTGGTTCTCATTTTGTTCTATGTTTTCTGTTTTTGTCCAGTTCATTCCTGTTTCAATAAAGTGTGTATGTTTGCTGAAGCCTGCCTCCGCTATCTTTGAACCGTGACAAATGCTACTTCCAATAGAGTAATACATGGTGAAGCTTATGCACAAACAGCTGCAGTAATTCCTGTCTGGCTTTCATCCTTAACTCAACCAGAACGAGAAGTCCTTGTGTATGCTCTTTTAGATTCTTAAAGCGACACAACCTTTGTTCTAAGCGAAGTAGCTGAAGCCTTGGAAGCAAACAAATAACAAGTCAAGCTCAATCTCTCTACTATGACCTCAAGAACCACAGTAATAAGCTCTCAAAGAGTAACTAACTTACAAGTCAGAGGCTTTTACTCTGGTAAGAAGATCTGCTTGCCACCAGTTTACACACACACAAGTTTATTCCAGTCAACAGATCTTACATACCTACAAATATATCTGCAAAAGCATGGTCCCATCTAGAGCACCTTCAGGAAGAGATTGCACCTTTGCAGGACTGCAAAGTAGGCCTGCTCATTGGGTATAACTGCTCACAAGCTCTACTTCCTAAGGAAGTTGCGTTTGGCGAAGATCATCAGCCTTATGGACAGCGTACAGACCTTGGATGGAGCATTGTTGGCCATGGGAATCCCAGTGTAGACTACGGCGATGCCATTGGAATCAGCCATCGCATAGTAGTGAGACAAGTGACACCAGGTGTGGAGCCTTCTCTCAATCTTAAAACGAAGTACGCTATGAGAGCCAAACCAAAGTAAAGGAGATTACTCCCTCAGACATTATAAAAGTTATAAAAGCAGACTTCTCTGAAAGAGCTGGAGGAGATGATCCAGTGTCTCAAGATGATCTCAAGTTCTCAACAGGTAACAGAAGTTCATAACTTACCAGTGAAAAGTTCACAGTTTTTTACCTTCAATTGGAACAAAGGGGAACATTCTAAAGTTACAGATCTTCTTTTACCTGCTCATTAGGGTCTTACTGAGGAACTTCTCATCAGTTGTGAACTCAGCCCAACCCAGAAAAGTAATCTATTACACTAACTTGTGGCATCTCTGCTTATGAGGAGTTTGCTGTGTTGATCAGGCTAGTAACCCTTCACACAGTAGACACCCAACTGAACATGAGAAAAAAATGTCTTTCTTACCTGAATCGTAGAGAGTTCAAACTACATGGGGGTCAAATAGGGGACCACATATCAGGCATAACCTAAAACAATGTGTGTAGACAGATAGATGAGGGGGTGAGGAAGGACTTTAGTGACACTGAACTAGTGAGAGGAGTGTTGTGCATAGTAAAACCAGGCAACTTTGAAGGATATGTTAATGAATAAGGATGACATGTAGGTAGCTAAACTTAAAGGGTATCTCCTGTCACATCAAGGGGAAACGAATATCACAGAGTTATTTCAAGAGCTAATGTGTGCAAAACAAAGCAAGCAAAAGACACCACAACGGTTTCTCTATAGAGCGATTGGGCTTAACCCTGGTGTTCGGGTCTGTGGGACCCGTTTTCATTTTTTATCTAAAGAAAAAATAAACAAAAGAATATTTTTTCAAACTAAAACTCATTGGCCTTGGCTTATTTTCTGTGAAGAACATAAATCAGAACCCATTTTCAATGTCCACAATCTGTACACCCCCCCAACACATTTATATTACATACAGGGTGTTCGGGTCTACTGGACCCAGGTCTGATAAAGGTGTGAAAATTGTTGGTCCTGTGTACCTTTAGGCAGTATATAGGCCGCTGCCCCTTTAGGCAGTATATACCATCTAAACCTGCAAAATATGGTATAAAAATCTGGGCTGCCTGTGATGCCACTTCATCATATGCTTGGAACTTACAAGTGTACACAGGGAAACCTGATGGAGGAGCCCCTGAGAAAAACCAAGTTATGAGAGTTGTCCTGGATATGACTCAGGAACTCAGTGGACACATCATCACGTGTGACCATTTTTTTACATCATACAAGCTGGGACAAGAGCTCCTAAAGAAGCTGACCATGGTGGAACGATACGTAAAAACAAGTCTGAGCTCCCACCCCAAATGCTGACTACAAAGAGCAGGCCTGTCCAGTATTCCAAGTTTGTGTACACAGCTGACACGTCCCTGGTATCCTATGTGCCAAAGAAAGGCAAGAATGTGGTACTCATGAGTAAACTGCATAGGGATGGGAGAATCTTTGGCATGGAGCATCAAAAACCAGAAATGATCATGGATTATAATGCCACAAAAGGTGGGGTGGACAACATGGACAAGCTGGTGACAGCTGCAAAAGGAGGACCCTACGCTTGCCACTGGTGATGTTCTTTGACATATTGGATGTCTCAGCGTACCATGCCTTTGTCATATAGATGGCACTGAACCCAGAGTGGAACCGAAGGAATCTTCAGAGGAGACGCCTTTTTCTCAAGGAACTGGGAAAGGCACTGGTGAGACCTCAAATACAGAGAAGACAAAAAGTCCCAAGAACCCCAGCCTCTGCAGCCATCATGAGGAGGATTCAGGAGGAGAATGCTGGTGCCCTCTTCACCCGACCTACAGAACCACCATCTGCAGAGCCTGAAGTAAGTGTGTGATGCTGTCGCAGTACAGTGGAGCAAAATAGTATATACTTTTTGCCCCACTGTATGTCTGACAATTGTGCCTTACGAGAGTGTTAGTAAAATTCCTGATCTTTTCATTGTTCAAGGTTGTGGCCAGCAGCAACAAAAAGAAGCGCTGTGATGTGTGTGGACCCAAGATGGACAGAAAAACACAATTTACATGCATCAAGTGCAAGAAGTATATATGCAACACACACACAGTAAAGATCTGCCCCTCATGTTTAGACTGACATGGTTACTGTATGTATTTCAACTTGTGCTGTCTATACAACCAAATGGGTTCAATTTCTAATGAAGTTCATATAATTAAAATAAATAGTTATGAAAAACCTTGCATTGATTTGTACATCTTTTGAATTTATATTTTGATTATAATTTATTTTCTTTTTTTATTACATTTTATTAAAAACAAACCAAAAATGAGTAGCACTTCAATTCATAAATGTGATCTAACAAAGGTAAAGGGCAAATATTAGCCATATATGCTGTTAATATTATTTCTAATTGGGATTAAGTAAACATATGTTGAGTATTTTAAAATAAAATTGTTTGAATGTGTTGAATTAAAATGACAAAAATGCAGCGGGTCCATCAGACCCACGAACACTGGCTGAGTAACAAAAATATGAACACCACACAAGGGTTAAACAGAAAATCCTTTTCACTGTGAGACAATGTGTGACTGACATGAAGTATAGTGCAGAGAGTTTTTCTACACACAATGCTCACAAAGCAGATACATCTCCCTAGTCACTCCAAAAGCAGATACCTTCTTTGGCCGAAACTCCTTCCAGTTCAAAGGAGCATACGACTGGAATGAACTACAAAAGACTCTGAAACTCGTGAACTCCATCTCCCTCACCTCCTTTAAATCACGAGTATCAGAGCTTCTGTCTGATAATTGCACATGCTGACCCCCCCACACTACCTCTGCCCATCTGCTCTAGTGCCTTGTTTTGTCCCACAGTGCATTTGCACTTATCTGCACAGTATCTTATTTGTTGTCTGTCATTTGCACAATATCCTCTTGCACAGTTATGCTCAAGTCTTAATTACTGAATTGTATTTGCCTTACCACCAACTGTATACTACCTCTCTAATTCAGACTCTGTTGCACTAATTGTACATATACCTACATTGTTTAATCTGAAGTTCTGCAACTTGTTTTATTTATTTTGTATTTTTTTGTATTTTTTCCCCCTGTGTAATTTGTGTAATTCATGTGTAACTATGTGTCATCTTGCACCCTCTTCGCTTTGTTTGCCAGATCGCCGTTTCAAATGTGAAATTATTCTCAACGTGCCCACCTGGATAAATAAAAGTTAAACAAAAAAAAAGTATCAGGGATTAGGCTTTTAGCATAACGACCTCCGTGGAGAGTTAAAGACCCTAGTCTCGGAAAACATAGTGACAGACGAGATCATAATAAGGCATGCCAAGAAAATGACCAGTGATGTAAGTGAGAGGCATACAGAAAACATCAGAACCTGTTTTCTCCAGAAGATTGGAGTGGAAATGGTGTATTATGAAGTTAGAAGTATTTAGACTAGCTTGGAATGATAGTACGACTCTTCATTACCGAAATGCACTCACTTCTGCTCGATCAGCCTATTTCTCCAACTTAATTGAGGAGAACAAAAACAATCAAACATTTATTTTTGATACAGTTGCAAAGGAAACTAAAAAGCATAATTTTGCAATTGAAGTTGGCCTACATTTTGGCAGTAATGAATTCATGAGCTTTATTGATGAAAAGCTCATTATCATTAGAAAACAAATTACAGAATCCTTCCTTTAAAAGCATATTTATCCTAAACTTACATATCCTGAGATGCACAGAAGAGTCAGGACCTTGGATTAGGAAGGATGCTAAATTTCTTCAATCCTGTATCTTTTGAATCTTTCAGTAAAATAGTAAAGGCCTCAAAGCCTTCCAGCTGTCAACTTGACCCTATTCCAACTAAACTAGTTGTCACGGTGTGGTGTGTAGTAGAGAGAGGGAGACCCAGGCAGGTGTATGGTAAATGAAAATAGATGGTTGTTTTATTCTAGACGCTCCAGGAAACATACATGTAATGTAGTTGCGGGTGAACAGCTGAATCGAGTGCACAACAGGTAAACCTATTATTTCTTATGCTCTCACAGTGGCATAAACACTGTAAACATATATATTTATATATGTAGAATGTACGCATAAACTCAAACACATACCACACTCTTCACAACCTAGTACAGTTTCAGGTGAACAAGTAAATGCGAGTGCACCACGATACCATACATATTACCATGCTCTCACAGCGGCATGGGTTGATGACAGCTAACTTACAAGTACAGCGCGTAGGCATAAACTTCCAATCTTCAACAACATACTTTTCACAACTTACATTACATAACATAAATCATTGACCTACACGACACCTCTCTCTAATTTTGCCAGCGATTATATACAGGAAGCTTAACTGACTAGTAAAACATGGCTGAACGCAATCATTAAACAACAGATCTACAAGATACCAGCCTAATCTAAACCCTATCTTAGCAATAACCAAATTAGAGAGAGGTGTCACATTCCGGCACCCTTGTCATTTTGTTGATTTGAATACCTTTAACTAACTAGCACTGATTAATTGGATCACACAATTGGTTTTGTGAGCTCATTAAGCCTTGAACTTCATAGACAGGTGCATCCAATCAGGAGAAAATATATTTAAGGTGGCCAATTGCAAGTTGTTTTTCTCTTTGACTCTCCTCTGAAGATTAGCAACATGGGG
>JACXGM010015464.1:0-21298 GCA_016801145.1 Umbra pygmaea | reverse complement strand
CACAGCTCCCCACCGCAGCTTCAGCAATGGAGGTTTTGAACATTGTCCACTCGGGTTCAATGCCCCCAACCTCCACAGGGATGCACGAAAAGCTCCGCCGGAGGTGTGAGTTGAAAGTCTGTCGGACAGGGGCCTCCTCCAGACGTTCCCAATTCACCCGCACTACCCGTTTGGGTTTACCAGGTCTGTCCAGAGTCTTTATAAATCCCAAAAATTTAAATATTCCAAGCACATTTTCTAAATTAGCTATAAAAACTAGGCCCAATGATCCAGATAGAACACTATGAACTACTGTTTCCAAAACTTGTCTTGTATTGTCTCCAATGTATCGTCCATGCATGAAGCCTGATTAAGATTAATAATATTTGATAAAACCTTTAATTCTAAGAGGTATACATTTGGCAAAAATTGTGGCATTGCAGTGTAAAAGGCCTCCAGTTTTTTGGATGGTTAAAACATGCTAATAATGGCACTTTGAATGGTTAAAACATGCTAATAATGGCCTTTTAAATATAAAAAAAGTTTGGTGTACCTCAACTGGAATGCCATCCAGCCCAGGAGTTTTTCCGGCATTAAATGTTTTGATCGCTTCAAGCAGTTCCTCCTTAGTAATGAGTCCTTCACATGAGTCTTGTTATATAGCTGGTAATTTTAAATTATTATCAGGGAAAAAACTCATACAATTAAATTATGTTAAAGGTAATGGAGAAGACTGAAAGGAAAACATCTGTTTTGAAGTACTTTACTTCCTTTTCCAGAATCTCATTTGGCGAGTCATAAGTGGATCCTTCATTAGTGACTAGTTTCAGTAAATTCTTCTTGGTGGCATTCCTATGTTGAAGATAAAATGTGCATTTTTCTCCATATTCCATCCAGCTTGCTTTACTTTTATAACAAATTATACTTGATCTTTCTTGTATAAGTTCCTTTATTTCTTTTTGTTTATCCTCCAGCTTATTCTGAAACTCTATTATAGCTGTTGCTGTTATCTGACCTATTTCTTTAGATATTTTGGACTGTTTTTTAATATGAATTGCCTTTAAAAAAGATATATATATATATATATATATATATAGTTACACTATTGCCTGGTTTAATAACTGTAAAAATATCCCAAAACACAGCCGGAACATTGTGCTGTTCATGTTAATTAGGCACTGCAGTTTCAAACAAAACATGATGACCTGATTAATGTTCATATTTGTCTGTTAAACACAGGCTGTTCAACAGGTTCAATCATGTGGATGTAGCAAAGGACATTACATTACTACTTAAGAAATAAACCTAAAAGTAGTAGAGATGAGATTCAAGCAACATAAACCTATACATATTGTTACCACAGTTTCAAAACTGAAAAGTTGGAGGTAATTTAGTGCAGTGCTAAAGAAACTTCAAAGAAACACTTAACAACTTGAAACTGTGTTGATACTTTTTACCCTTTTGTCCAGTTGAGATGGACAACAATGACTGATGGTTCAGACAGACTCAAATCCAGTGGTGGATTTGAAGTGACAAATTACAACTATTCCCGTTACTGTAAGTAAGTAATTTTTTCAGGTACTTGTCCTTTCTTGAGTATTTTTTTCAAGTCTGTAATTTTACTTTTACTTAACTAGGCATTTTACTATGTAAAGTACTTTGCTGCTTTTTAAATCATAATTTGCTACTGAGTAGACCTACAATTAATTATATCCAAATCCTAACGTTTTTATCTTCGCCACTAAGGCTATCACCCAATCGCAAACAGGCCAATGAAAATAAACAAATACAGCTGGAGAAAAAAACTGCTTTAGCAGGTACATGGTTGGCAAGGTGACAACGGACCAGAACAGCACAGGAGTAGGCTTAATTTAAGGAGTCAAGGTATGGAGAAACAGAAACCAAATAGAGACAAGAGGACAAGGCAATTGATAACAGTGGAAATGAGGACAAAATTCGGAGGACGGGTGCCCATGGCCGCACCTGGAAGAATTCTTCACCTACTGTACAGTGGGAAAAACGAGACCGCGTGCAAATGCAATGCAAACTTTGTTTGCCGCCTAAGGTGATATTGACTTAAAATAATTTGGATTGAATGCTTTTTGATGATTCATTAAACATCTGTTAAAAAGTAACTAGTACTTCTGAGTAGTTTGAGAATAATACTTTGTACTTTTACCTAATTACTTTTATCACCAGTAGTTTTAATTGTAGTTCAGTAGTATTTCAGTAATGTAACAGTACTTGTACTCGAGTTAGGGCTGGGTGATAAAATGATAAGGATATGTCTCGTGATAGACACGTAGTCCATATAAATAAAAAATGAAATGTGTTTGATAATTTCCTTTTCTTTGTCGGAAGAAACCAGAATTTGCGAAGCAATTTTGGTTGCATTAACAAAGGCACTCGCTCTCTGGTAACCTAGCAACATAGCGAGTGACACGCTAACAGCCAATCATTTAACAGTATCGAGTTTGGTTGCGCAATATTGTTGTCTAATGAATCGTGTTGGATTCTTAAGTAACTGAAACTGATAAGTGGAAAATTAGTGCCGCAGCGAGCAAGGAAATTGTTGATAAAACAGGAAAAGTCAGCTCACCATTATGGCAGTTTTTTGGTTTTTAAAAGTCTGACCGTAGTTAGACCAATGTCGTCTGCAAATTATGCAAAACCGTTGTCCCCACCCAGACTGGTAATACCACAAACTTGTTTTCCCCACCTTCTCAGGTCTCAGGTGTCTCTGTTTATATTTAACACGTTGCACTATTTTATTACACTTTATTAAGCATTTCTTAAGTACTCTAATTGTGCACCTTAATAATAATAATAATAATGTTCATTGTGATTTTAGACCTATGTTTACATTTTAATTAGTTTAATGTTTTCCATGGTTGTGTTGACATTTCTGCCTTCATAACTAAGGGGATTATAATCAGTGGAAGGTTAAATTAAAAATAAAAATGTTTAAATATTTTTTTTCTGCTCCTTATTCTAAATAGGTCATAAAACCGATCAATAATTATCGATTTCGACCGATATGAAACGCTTATATCGTGATAGGGCTGGGCGATATGGCTGAAAACTCTAACTCAAGAACAGATTTTCAGTACTCTTTCCACTGGTGCCTCCAAGCAGGGGTATCCTTGTCCCCAAGTAGGAAATAGCCTTCTCGAGGATACTCTCTCAGGGCATACAAAGGGCTATTTTCCAACACTTGACTGACTTGCACCGACCCAGGATACCTAACAAACTCATTGAATACCCCAGTTACATCAAGTCAGAGGGCCTACTCTCCAGACCTCTGGCTGTCTCTATGGGGGTGCCTCAGGGTTCAATTCTCGGGCCGACTCTATTTTCTGTATACATTAATGATGTTGCTCTCGCTGCAGGTGACTCCATGATTCACCTGTATGCAAATGACACCATTCTTTATACATCTGGCCCGACATTGGACTCTGTGTTAAACCTTCAAGTAAGCTTTAATAGCGTACAACACTCCTTCCATTGCCTCCAACTACTTTTAAATCCTAGTAAAACGAAATGTATGCTCTTCTAACGATCACAAATTGTACCTGCCTGCCCACCAATTATCACCAAACTTGACGGGTCCGTGCTGGAATATGTAGACCACTACAACTACCTAGGTATCTGGTTAGACTCTTCACTCTGTCCAGACCCACATCAACCAGCTCCTCTTTCCAATTCTCTGCTGCTAATGATTGGAATTTTCTACAAAAATCCCTGAAGCTTGATTCTATTGTCCCGCTAACCACCTTCAAAGCACTAATAACTAATCTACTGTCAGACCACTGCACATGTTAATCCCACCCACCCCTCTTCTGTCGTTATGCACTTTGCACAATCTGACCAGCATAGCTGTCTGTATATTTCGCACACTCCACCTCCCACAGTCCAGGTCATTATGCCACTTACCATAGTGTTATTTATGCACAGCCACTTTGTTCCTCTACAATTGTACCCATCTACCTCAGCCCCTACTCTTCATTTATTTTTATTTTTGTTCTCTTCTTCTAACTATCTGTATTGTACAGCGCCAAGCAACTGTACTCACAAACCTACCTCATTGTCTCGACATCTGTTGCACTACTTGTAGAAATGCCTAATTGTTTGACCTGCACACTGTATTATTTATTATACATTCACTGTTTTTATTTTCTGTTTTTACTATTCATTGGACATTCCTTGTCTCGTAATTTTATGTGTAACTTTGTCTGTACCTCGACGCTTTTATCTTGGCCAGGTCTCAGTCTCAAATGAGAAAATGTTCTCAACGTGCCCACCTGGTTAAATAAAAATAAATAAAATAAACATCAGACTGCCTGCAGCTGCATTGAGTAGAAATGTTTGTAGTGGAGCCATTCTTCTCTGTGGTAATCTGGAGCTTAAATTCTGATTCTGATATATCCCGAAACCCCAATCATCAGTGGATGAGTATCTGATGAAACACCACAGCTGGCCACGAATTTGCCATGCAACCTTTCACACCATCTGATATACGGTCGACTTGGGCACAGCAAACGACCGTGCTACCACACTGTAGGAGAGTACATAGGCTAAACTATAGACAAAGATGAGTATTTCCAACTCATGGACCAAACCATAGTCCTTCTCTATCTTAAGGAAAGTGAACAGGGACTCCATGGTCTGCCTAGACAGCCTAAAATCCTTCCTAATGTCACATTCCAAATCAAAGTATTGGCGGAGATTGGGCATGGCTTCGTTCGGCTCCATGTATATTCCAACATTAGCCTTGAATCAAACAAAGGTACACACACAATTAGTGATGGGAAATCATTGCCTTCTGAAGCATTTGAGTCATTCATCAAATTGGGGTGAAAAATGATTATATTTCTTGGGGCCTCGAACTCACAAATGCCATCAGCTGGTCAGAGAAATATGGGTTATCAGATACTGACAGATGTTGTCCCCAAAAGTGTTCATTGACTGCAAGGCTGGGTGGGTTAGCCCAATTACAGAAAATGTTAGAAATCCACAACTGTAAATTAACTTTGATAATTTTATTTAATTACAAACTTTACTTAGCTATACTTTAGCAGCGTAATATGGGAATAATAAATGTAAAGAATTTAGCAAGGAAGAGAGCCCCCGTGCCAGTGGATGTTCTCATTGGCAGTCAGCTTTTTTGATGACATTGATGCTTATGGCAACATTCAGTTGAGTGACGTGCACCTCTCCAAAAATGTAACTGCACGTCAAGGCTACGCGATTGTCAATGAGTGTTGCTTCCTGAGTGGACAGTGGGATTTCACAGAAGTGTCATTGACTTGGAGTTACATTGTGTTGTTTAAGTGTTCCCTTTATTTTTTTTTGAGCAGTGTATATTGATGAATCACCCATCTGACTCTGGAGTGACGGTAATTGTAAATCTGCTTACCCATCGGCAGGTGTATCACTATTTAGCAAAAAAACAGAAATAATGCATAGGCTATCATTGTATGACAATGTAGGTATATACACACACAAAGTACTATTACAAGACTGGCTGGTGTGTACATGTTCAGTTCGTGTTCAGGAAGCATTGAACCAAATTGGCTCTCCTTGAAGATTTCCATCTGAAAATATCTAAAGTGCATCTCCTCGTCCATGTCTCTCTGGCTGAAAAAGCACAGAAAAAAGGCAGCGCCTTTAAACAAAACAGCGGTGAAACTCGACTGTGGCATTGACAGTCAGTGTTTCACAAGGAGCCTACTGTACTGTGGGAAGTAGCAAAATGCTAGTTCACTGACAAGCTTTGCAAACAAAACTCAGAAATATTTTGGTTACAATGACGGAGTTATCTGTTTGTAAAGTATCTTTGTCAGTAATATTTTATAACATAAACTGGCTCGCAGACATCTCACAAATAACATTCTGGTGGTGAGTGACACAGGTGACACAGGCAACAGCCCATAGCGTTATGGCAGTGGAATGCACTGCGTTCCAAAGAAACATGTTCAACCAACTTAGAACTGTGAAAGGGTCAGAGTGACGCCATAGCCATGGCGTGGAGTTGACGCGGAAGCATAAAAAGGCCTTAAGGCTCGCCCCCTAATTGTCAAATTCTGCCTAAAAAACATACCCACTTGTTACTCTGGACCTGAAACAAGTACATACATATGGTTAATATTTTCTAAATGGAAAGACTTTGAATTTTTTGGATATGTACAATTTGTTTAGAATAAATGTACACAGTGAATATGGCATAAGATGAAATAAAGAAAATACATATTTATTTTCTGTTTTTATTTTTCTACATCCTTTTTGAAAGGCAACTACAAAGCCATACATTGGTGTTAGAGGCTGCAAACACTTCTAGTTATGTCCCCCAGGGGATGAAAACATATTTCAAACATTTTTGAATAATAGATTCAACAGCCAATGAGCTATAGGGTTATTTACAAAGGTATATTTTCACAAATGCATTTTCATCCGGGTCAGGAGACAGAACACAAATGTCTCTGTTCAAATGTCTGGCATACTTCGGTTTATATGGAGGATCGGGGTCAATTATAACAACTCTGTTTCATTAGGATTATGATTTTCGACCTATTACGGACATTGCTAAAAGTTCACATGCATCTTTTGTTCATGAGTTCGGCTCCACGATTCATAAACAAAGGCTTTAGTTTGTTTGCAGATACATTCTGTAACATTGCTGTCCTGAAATTGCCATTTTTTTACATAACAAGATGGATTTTACTTGGGAAAACTATGCTCTGTCATTACTGGGACTCTTTGATGACGAAAAAGAGACTTTTGACTGTAAGTATAAAACTTCTATATTAATATGTAATTTCCATGTGGCTGGCTATATTCTGCTAGCAGAATTGCATTGTTTACGAGACTCATAGCTCAAGTTATTAATCATAGCGTTTTAAATTGAATAGCTAGAGTAAACCGAGATAATCACTAGAATGGTAAGATCCTAAGCTTTGTAAATATATGGAACATGTGTATATATTACCTAACAACAATTGAACTTATAAATTGTGTTTAATCAACTGCATATTTTGTTCTGCCTTCTCCCATAAACCCACAGCTATGGTTTGGAAAGGACCCATCCTGCCCACTGTGTACAAGCCCTGGAACACTCAAGCACATCCTGGTTGCTTGTAGGACCAGCGTCACTCAAGGCAGATACACGTTGAGACACAACCAGGTCCTCAGGTGTCTAGCCAACATACTTGAGTGTAAGAGGGTATCCATCAATGCCCAACCCTTCAACAACCAGGATGTGCACCCCCACCCACCATCGTTTGTTTGGGAGGGGGACCAGCTGAGGGCTGTCCCCTCAAACCCTGATCTGACCCCACTGAATGCAGCCAGGGATTGGCAGATGCAAGTTGACCTTGATCAGAGGCAAATTTTCCCTCTCTAAAATTGCAACAACCACCCTGCGACCAGACCTCGTTCTATGGTCTAATTCCTGCCAGCTCGCCTATATCATAGAGCTGACAGTTCCCTGGGAGGACACCATCGAAGAAGCGTATGAGCGTAAGAAGCTGCGCTACTTCAACTTAGCAGCTGAGGCAGAGGACAGAGGCTGGAAGATAACATTGTGCCCGGTGGAGGTGGGGTGCAGGGGCTTTGTAGCCAGCACAACAGCAAAGCTCCTTAGCGAGATTGGAGTCAGGGGACAGGGACACAGACAAGCCATCAAAGAGCTGGCCAATACCACCGAGAGGACGAGCCATTGGCTCTGGCTGAAGAGGAGTGATACCATCTGGGCTGCTAAGTCGAACAGCTAACCGCGGAGCACACACCCAAGCTTGATCAACCTGTGGTGGGCCTGCCTCAGCAGTGTATTGTGATAATTGGCCGAAACACCCTGTGATGCTGAGGTACACAACTGACGATGTGTAAAGCCTTATAGCAGCCATCCTTCAAGAACTCCTGAATTAGAAGTGGTGCAAACATTAGGGATTGTAATATCTAGTCCTTTCAATGAACATAGAACTTTGTAAAAAAATGCATAATAAATCTGTAGTATGGAAGCATTTAATCAAAGTAACGGGTGATTCGAAACAAGTTTAATGCAGACTCTACCAACAATGGTTTTCATAACATTGTTCAACATTAAATATGTAACCTTCCACTTCAAAACAGCGTATGTAGGTGCATGGTAACATGCGCTGCTTTGAATAATCTACTTGTTAACATCGGCACTAAATGAGTAGGCAGTAGGCTTTGGCAGTGCTAAGTTTGAATGATCTAATCACAAAATAAACACTATTGTTAACCAGAAACAAAGCAAAAACGGTTTATGTCCTACATTCAAGTTTACAATTGGATGAATCTAGGGTAAAGACATCACATCGAATGTCCGGTGAAGACTGTTCCCCATTCGTCTTCCAGGTATACAGGCACATTGTCCCGGGGTAAATGACATCTGTGGTTCTGAATAAGGCTATAGCACGTCATTTAATTGACTCGCTCTGCTTATTTTACATGTTAAACAACATTTTTAATTTGTATTACATGGATATTACTTAACAGTTAAATACAACTAGGCAGTTATAATTATATTGGCATTCAAGCAACAACAGGTGCACCTTAAGCTAGCAATAATTTAATAGCAGCTGAATCCGGAAAATACCCATGATTTGAGTCGGATCAGACAACTTTTTGTCTTGTCAATGACCCTTTTTATTGTATTTGTTTCTGATTACTTCTTCCAACAGCGCTGTAAAGCATCAAACAAATTGGTTTCATTAAAATCAGTGAGTGACAGTTATAAAGGAAGGATTTTTTGTTTTTCAAAATTTAGATTAGTCAATTGTAAAGATCAGTCGAGTCTTGGTCGACCAGTCTTAGTCGGGGACAGCCCTACATGCCACATGATCCTTCTGATCATGCGCCTGTAAATTAAATTGCGCAAGTATGGTCAGTGAACGTAATCATTCCGTTCATGATCTGACTAAAGCCTTCTAGTCCAGGCAAAGTAGCGTTTTACGACAGACTAATTGTAAAATAATTTTTTGCAGCTTAGAGTATTTCTATAAGGTGTCCAGAACAACATACTAAAAGTCCTAAGAAATCCTAGTTGAGGAAATATGTTAAATTCTCATCAATCCGAGATGTGTGCCAATAAGGCCGGGCAACAATAGACCCCAATAGGGCTATTTTTTTCCTTTACTCCTATCCTATCAAAATGAAACTTTACACAATGAAAGTACCCATGAAAAGTAAATTTTTTTGTATTACAAGTTTCTTTAAAAATGAATTTTAATATGCAAATGAGCTATACACTATCGAATATGCCCAAAATACACCCTCATAGGCTTCATTTTTTCCTTTACTCCTACCACAATAAAACTTTACAAAGTAAAAGTATACATGAAAAGTAACTTTTTTTGTATTACAAGTTTCTTTTGAAATGAATCTGAATATGCACATCCAAACTTATTGAATATGTCCTAATGTGCATAGGCAGAAACACCCTTCATATTTATGACAAATCGGCCCAATCTTCATCCAATCATTCTACTGCCAATGGGTGATGGCAATGCTGCTTTTAGACTGGCCTCTAACCTGAAAACTTCCTGGCTTGGTAGTACCTGCCAGGGGTATAACCCCCGCCGGTATAGTCTTCAGGGGTCACGGAGGCACACAAGCCTCCCCACCTCGACAAGGTAGCAACAACAGGGGAGGGTTTTTTGTGTTTTCTTTTTTTGTGTTTTTAGTTTATCTTTTTAAAAAAAAAATCATTTTTTTACCCAGCCTGGATCCTTGACCCCTTCTCTGTGGCTCTTGTTTCTGGCACCCCCTATATCAGTTTCTGGTTTGTTCTTTGCTTCGTTCTTCCCCGCTGGGTCATGTTCATCTGTTAAATCAGGCAACTGTGAGTTTGTGCAGCTAGTACCACGACATTCTCCGCAAATGGCAGTGCAAGGGAGTCCATGTTTTTTGAAAGTGCATCTCTTTGTGCTGCAGTCTTTCTTGCAACTACAGCGGATTACATCTAGTATTTCTGGTGGTGCCGCAGGCTGATCGATCATTATTGGCATACATCTCCCATCCAAAACATGCCACCCCCAGTCTTTTGGGTCCATACATTCACTTCCCCCTTTCCACTCCATCATTTGGTAAAAGACCCGAAGACTATGGAACTTTGCAGCTGTTGAAGTTGGAGGGAGAGTTTGAGGTTCCACTGGAGATCAGTTCTGAGTTACTTTATCACAGAATCGCCTGTATCTCAGCATATCCAGTGATTCATGTTTTTCTCCCCCATACAGTGATACTAGAGCTTTTTCACCTGCTGCAATGATGATGTCTTTTTCCACATTTTCCTGTGACTGGCTGAACACCTTAGCTTGTTCGAAAAAGCTAGTGTCATTCTTTACTTTTTTCAGTGCCATTCCCTTTCCTATGCCAAATAGACGAGACGTAAAATTACAGCCTAAAATGGCATGGATAAAGAGGAGATTGTCACACACCGTGGGACCAAGTAACTCCTTTGTCTGCTTTATGCACCATATCCGTCTTGTTTTTGTTACTTTCTTTGGTTCTGGTGACAGAAACACCTCCTGTGCAGTCAGATCAGCATGATGCAACAAGGGTACTAACAAGTCTGTGTCATCACCTACTAAGACTGTGTCTTTTGTTCTGGCAGAGGCAATGGCAGTTTGGACAATGAGCACATCTGCATCGTGCTTTGCATGGTCTGTGATACACCCAGCCCTTTCAAGTTTATCACTGAGATAAACCAAGAACCGTTGTTTGTTTTCCTTATTGTTAAGAAACTGGTCCTTTTTTGGATTGGATGATCATGTCACCAGAGAAGTGTACAGTCACACCGGGAGTAACTGCTGTTCGACAAAGTTGAGTGGCGTCTTTTATTGTTGGTTCTTCTTTGTAGCCATCAAAGACTATGCCAGTAGCCATACCATATTTCTGTGTGACATATCTGACATACATTTCACACACACTGTCATAAGTGGACCCTTGTGGCCATGGTAGACGATGTAGTAATGCACCCCCATCAAGGACATGCTGGACATCACTGCTGTGTTGTCTTTGCTGCTGCTCAATAGATTTCCAGAGGACATCGGCAAGAATTGCCTTGTTTGCCTGTAGGGGGAGGTAGGATGATTCAAACAAAGCAGGCGGGTGACTGCAGAGTTCATACCTGAACAGTGATGGCAAATCTTCACAACGGTCTCTCACTGCTACAAGCCTCTGGAGTAACAGCTGTGGATCTACTACCACTGTCTCTCCTTTGAACTTGCTCAATAATGAGATCAGTGGACAGTCCAGCCCAATACCTGTTGCTCTGCCTCACTACGTGAAATCCCTCCTCTTGTGGACATCTGGATGTGTTTCAGGTAGGGCTGTCATCATTTGCAGGTATACATAGGCTGACTTTGCATATAGTCTGTGTCCAGAAGCGGCAAAGTATCATGAACACACTGAAGGTGCAACCTCCAGTTGCCTGTCCTCTCAGCTTTGATAAAGTTTTTCAGAATATCAATCAAGTCCATGTACTGCAGCCAAAGCTGTGCTGGCCTCATGCATTGTTTCCTTCTTGTTGTTGAGTGCACTCTGGATTCTCTCAAACTTCAGCAGAACAAAGTTCTTCCATCGGCATATTAGAGGACATGACTTGGTCATATAGCTCACTTGCAATATTCAAGTCAGTTGTGACTGTTTCTTGGGTATCAGGAACTTCCTCATCTGGCTCAGTATCAGTGGCAGGCATCATCTCAACTGGAGGTTGTTCTTTGGTTGGTAGTGGCCCATTGTAAGCATCAGCCAGCAACATGGTGTTAAGTGCGGCATCCTCTAGCATGTGACCACGAACTGCCCTGGACACAGCCTTGCCAGACATAATGTGGCACACTGTATTTCCAGCATACACCACCTCTAGTAGCTCGTCCAGTCCCTGCCATTAAATGTCCAATGCTACCCAAGAAGCTCATTTGCATGCGAAATCCCCCAATCCTTAGGACTATTCACTTGAGTTCATTGTTGCTTGGCTGAGACTGGATAATGGTTAAGGCTTTCCAGAAAAGGGGTTGGTCGAACGTCAGAACAGGGGTCACATCATACTGCAGAGCTTGAGTTGCCACAAACCTCAATGTTGAGTATATGCAGGATTCATCACTGGGATCAAGATCAATCATTGGAAGGAATGTTACTGAAGCTCTCCCAGAGTGTTCACCTAAATGTAGCATCTGCATCATACCAGACCATGATGGCCTTTGAGAGTGAAGGAGTAGGGATGTCTTCCACAAAACATCCAGCTGTGATGTTTTGTTATCTGCTGGCAACAGAGCCAGTGGCTGATACACAATAGGTTCACATATAGGAGGAATCTTAAAGTACTGAATGTTTATGCGACCAACCGCAGCAATATCTGCAGCAGTCACTTGGATCTTTGGAACAGGTTTGTTTTGTTGCATTCCTGGTGTAATACAAGCTATTATACCCATTCCATGGAACGTCCCAGTACCATCAATGGTTGCCACATTGTGGTCGACGTTGTCTGCAACATATTGTATATGATGCTCTTCTGGGAATCCTGGGATCTCAGTCCCTTGTGCCACTGCTGCACTCTGTTCATATTTCATCACATCTGCAAAGGAACAGGCAAAACCATGCTCATGGAGTGTGTTTACCAAAAAGCGTGATACAAAATGGTGATGCATCTGGACGCCTAGGCCAAGCTGAAGAGGTGCAATCATCATCCTTGGTGTTATTGTTTGCATGATGGACTGTCCTATTGATGCAACCTTTGTATCAATGTTTTTACCAACAAACATATTCCTCAGTAGAACTTGTAGTGACTCTGGAACATAGCTTGCAGCAGCTGCACTGTCACCTGAGTTTGGGTAAGAGTCGTTTAGGACTGCCATGAATTTGACATCACTTACAATTTACTTTGCAGCAGTTTTAATTATATTCAGCTTCTCGTCTTCTGGATTCTTAGATTTTTGTTGCTTGTGAAATTCACGAAGAATTAAGTGGGCTGTGTCTCACAATGTGACCACACATTGATTTTCCAGGCCAGTCATTATTACTCTATCTCCAAAGTGTTCCTTTATTTTAATTTTCATCCACTTAGCACAATATGGTTCACAACCTGTGTCTTGCAAGTACTCTGTCATCTTTACCATAAGGTCTTGAATAGTAATTTGTTCATCATCGTATTCTTCTAAAAAGTTTGCTACCTTTAGGAATGCTGTTGTTCTCTCATAATCTTCAGGTCTTCCGACTTTGAATCTTTTGGGTTTGTTGCCAGGGTTTGCAGAGAATTGACTCGGAATATTCTTCATATTTCGAAAGTTAGTGTTGCATATGTTGTGGTACATTGCATCGGCTGCATGAAGGTCATGGACAGATTATATTCTCCCCAAAACTGTATCAGACCATTCATCGTTCCTTAAGTGGCAAACCTGCACAATCATTTCCTGAAAGTCTCCTGTTCTTACTGGGTAGATATCAATTTTTTCTCTCTGCTTATTTTTATCTATTTCAGTTGGTTGTCCACAGAACAAGCAATGCTCTTGAAAATCGAAGTTCTGTTCTAAGCGGAGATTATGTTTGATTTGTCGTTGTTGCAAAGATGGTATTACATTATCACGTACAATATTTTCTGCTTTACAATAGCTGCGGTGGCATTCGATGTGTACTTTGTCTCCAGGAATTGTCACTAAGCTACTTCCACATTGAACACTGGCACGGTTCACACCATTGCTGCCTTTTGCTCATAGAACAACCGATGTGTTTTCATCACTGAATGACTCATTACATATTTTACACTTCTCCATTTCTCCCTGTTTAAATAAATTACACTGCATAAACAAGTAAGGAAAAAAAAAGTGTTGTCTAGCAATGAAATTAAGCCCAAATGAATTTCCTAGTGCTAGCAAGCTAACATTAGTTCGTTTCAGTAGACTAGGCGATGTTACTTCAATATGAAAAGTAGTTTTGGCCTTAAGCAAAATGTGTCTACAGTAAAATGTCTAGTTAGAAAGGAGTTGGTAACTTCAAATGTTCGATTGGGTTTCTAGCCTCGATATGGCTGTTGCTAGCTTCTCATAACACTACAAAGCTACTTTACAAACGGTGGAAGTCTGATGTGTGGGGTTAAGGTGGTCTGAAATACTTGCTCATTAAAAGAAAAGCAGTTTTGGTGTCTGGCAAAATTATTTTAAAGAGCTGGAATGTCTGGAAAGTGTGTCTATCGGGTTTTTCATCTGTCTTCTGTGTGAGAGTGAATCGTTTAGTTGGTAAGAATCAGTGGCGGCTGCTGATCTTTCAGAGGGGAAGCTCATTTTCATTATTTCATTTATAAATAATATACATCATTATTTATTTTTTAAATATACACCCGAACATATAAATAAATATATTTTATTATAGTTTTTGTTTATTTTTTTGGTTGCTGATAAATAAATAAATTGAAATCAGGTCGACAATATTAGCACTGTCTGTCATGCAGTTTGCTAGCTGGCTAGTTCCCTATGAATGAATGAACAAACAAACAATCTAAAAAAAAGGTATTAAACTCAACGGAGGAAATGTGGGTATTAGGTTATACTGAAACAAGGAACGTGGTGTATAATTGTGTGAAATGTAGGCTATGATGAAAACTTGCTAGCAATTTCGCCAAGCAAATACCAAGAAAGAGGCTGCAGCAGTTTGTCTTTCGACTACACTTGAAAAATCTGCAACAGGACTGACTGAGCTCGAATAGCAAAATGTTTTACTTTTCATGTAGACTTTCATTGTGTAAAGTTTTATTGTGGTAGGAGGAAAGGAAAAAATGAAGCCTATTTGGGTGTATTTTGGGCATATTTGATTAGTGTAGCTCATTTGCATATTAAAATTAATTTTCAAAGAAACTTGTAATACATTTTTTTTTACTTTTCATGGATACTTTCATTGTATAAAGTTATGTTTTGATAGGAGTAAAGTAAAAAAATAGCCCCATTGGGGTGTATTGTTGTCCGGCCTTATTGGCACACATCTCGGATTGATGAGAATTTAACATATTTCCTCAACTAGGATTTCTTAGGACTTTTAGTATGTTGTTCTGGACACCTTATAGAAATGATCTATGCTGAAAAAAATTATTTTACAATTAGTTCTATTTTTAGCTCCAAAATGAGTTACTTTGCCTGGACTATTCAGTGTTGGGTGAACTGTGCAAAAATAGGCTGCTTGGGTGACATGTGGTTGGATGAACCATGTGCGTGCAGCGTTCCCACAGATCTGTACAAGGAGTTGTGGAGCTGCCAACAAGGCAGGATTAGAGAGGGAATTAAGAAGGGAGGAAAATGTAAATAAATAACAATTACAATACTACCGGCCAATTGTGATCAGTAAGTTACAGTACATTTTATAATATTTTCATAATGAGTCAATGGTACCTTGAATAACTTCTTAAGTCACCACAGTTTCTAAGTGCCAGTGTTTTTGCAAATAAATATGAATCTATAACTAAACATTCACCACATGAATTTCCAAATTTTAAATCCATACCCAACAAGATCACCTATGTGTAATAATAGCCAGTTAAGGGAGAGAGACGAAACAAACACCATCCCCAATCACCAACAAAATGGGAACCGAGAAATTAGGTAAAAATTGTTTCTCGCTGTATCAGTAGGTCCATGAGGAAAGTGCCTGTTTTTTTCTGAAGTTATGTTTTAAAAGAAGGCAGGGAGACTTTGTCCCGTTAAGGTTCTCTCAACTCAGCCTGCTCACAACAGTCAGGTCATGGCAACAGCTTGTACAACAATATGTGTGACTGACTGTATACATTCCTGTGCTGATGACTCAGTTTATGGGTAGTGTGTACTTGATGAGTGCGGATCAATGATTCATTGCCTGTTGAGGTAGTCAACTACTTGCTACATGCACTTTGCTGACATTTTCTGAGGAGTTGACAACATCTTGGTTAGTGGCAAAATACTTTTCTCTGATTCTGTATTCTGCTTTTTTAGTTTTACATTTTGAAGATGTATGCAACCTTTACCTGTGTTCCTTAAATATATTATTTACATTTTATTAATTTATTATATTTTCAGTCTTTTTTCCCTTTTCAATTTATCTCTGTCTTTTTCCTTTCTCTGTCAATATTGTTCTGTCTGGGAAGTGGATGATTTGTTTATGTATAAGTTTCTACATTGTCTTAGATTTCAGATGTAGTGTTTGAATTCTTAAACCAAAACTTAAAACGTTACACTGAATCTCCTTTTGTTTCCCCCTCTTTCCAGGTGAGTCGTTACAGCCAGCAGCTGAAGGAACATTTAGCATGGTGGAGACTGCCCCTCCTAAGTCGGCTAAGAAGCCTCACTGGACCTCCCTCGAGATTGGACTGATCACCATTGTCTCCCTTCTCTTCATTGTCATAGTTGCACTCATCGTCCTTTTTGCCACGCAGAAGACTGACGATGGTGAGTAAAGAAACTCAGTTGAACTGTTTTCGGTATTGTACGCTTAACTGTGTAGCTTAATTTCTGTCAGCAATGACCCTACAATATTCTGCTAATGCATATGTTAAAAAAAGGCCACACTTAACATATTGGTTTGAGATGTATTTTCAACGCAGGGAGCTTTGAAGCATAGTGGTCTGAATAACAAAACACACTTGAATATGGATCAGAGTATTCTAGAAGATGTTGAGTGTGTTTTTCTAATTGCCAGTGCCAATGGACAATCACTGAGCAATGGAATAAGATGCTGAGTTACCACCAAGTGCGTAAATATCTTCTTTGCTACTCGTACAGATATTTGGTCCTTCAGCAACTTTGCGAATGGGGGTAGCTCTTAACAGTTTTGAGATGATACAGTGTACACAATTGGAGATGGGGCAATTGGAGAGTATTTAGGTGGAGTAGTTTTTTTCCTATTCAACTTGGTTGAGTACAAGAGACATGACTGCTTCATGTTCACTAATCCATGACATTAACTTAACTATATGTATCACAGTAGAGGGGTAGTACAATACATGGCTTTACCCCTGGTTGATATAAAAACATGAGCGTGTGTGCAACAGGTGATTAGATTGTTGTTGATTAATGATTAATGACACTATTGCTCTACAGAAATACATATTTAGACATGACAGCAGTTTTACAGCACTCATATACATGAGGCATAGTTACTATTTGGAGGCAAAGTTAATAATTAAAGGCGATTTTCGATAACCAATGTAAACGTCTTTTAAGAGCTTTGAGACAGCTACTCTTTATCCACCAACTAATGTTTCCTTTCATAGAGTACAGTTGCCAGACTTTTTAAATGTGTCATTACTTACATGTGTCTTTTTAAATGTGTCATTACTCTTGCGCGTTCGCTCACTCTCTCGCGTTCGCTCACTCTCTCGCGCTCGCTCACTCTCTCGCGCTCGCTCACTCTCTCGCGCTCGCTCACTCTCTCGCGAACGCGAGAGAGTGAGCAAGTGAGCGGAACTCATGTAAGTAATGACACATTTAAAAAGTCTGGCAACTGTACTCTATGAAATGCCTCATGTATATGAGTGCTGTAAAACTGCTGTCATGTCTAAATATGTATTTCTGTAGAGCAATAGTGTCATTAATCATGTATTGTACTACCCCTCTACTGTGATACATATAGTTAAGTTAATGTCATGGATTAGTGAACATGAAGTAGTCATGTCTCTTGTACTCAACCAAGTTGAATAGGAAAAAAACTACTCCACCTAAATACTCTCCAATTGCCCCATCTCCAATTGTGTACACTGTATCATCTCAAAACTGTTAAGAGCTACCCCCATTCGCAAAGTTGCTGAAGGACCAAATATCACTCTCTCGCGCTCGCTCACTCTCTCGCGCGCTCGCTCACTCTCTCGCGCGCTCACTCACTCTCTCGCGCGCTCACTCACTCTCTCGCGCGCTCACTCTCTCAATCACATATTCTCACACACACACTCGCACTCTCACACACACACACTCGCACTCTCACACACACACGCTCGCTCACTCTCGCGCGCGCGCTCGCTCTCTCAATCACATATTCTCACACACACAATCACACATTCTCACACACACAATCACACATTCTCACACATTCTCACACACACAATCACACATTCTCACACACACAATCACACATTCTCACACACACAATCACACATTCTCACACACACAATCTCGCACTCTCACACACAATCTCGCACTCTCACACACAATCTCGCACTCTCACACACACACACGCACTCGCACTCACACACACACACTCGCACTCGCACTCGCACTCTCACACACACACACACACACACACTCGCACTCTCACACACACACACTCGCACTCTCACACACGCGCACTCACTCTCGCTCGCTCGCTCACTCCCGCTCGCTCGCTCACTCCCACTCGCTCGCTCGCTCACTCCCACACACTCACAATCGCACACTCGCACACACTCACACTCGCACACTCGCACACACTCACACTCGCACACACTCACACTCGCACACACTCACAATCGCACACTCGCGCACACACTCACACTCGCACACTCGCGCACACTCGCACTCTCGCACACACTCACAATCGCACACTCGCGCACACACTCACAATCTCACTTCAGTTTTTGCAGATGGTTTGGATACCATGGTATCACTATCTGTCTCATTCTGCATAATCAAAGGGGACTGTTGAGAGCAGAAATGTAGTAGATGATGTTAAAAAAGTCACACCAGGCAACGTGCAAATAGGGATCTAGTTCACCACATGAGTCTCTACACACCAGAATGGTTGTTAGTGTGTGGGGTGATCATTTTGTAGGAATCAAAACACAAATGAATACCATGAAGCTGATCCAAATTATTTTAAAAAGTACAGTAAATATTGACAAGTGTAATCAAGGAAACACTCAAATCTCACATTGGGCCTCTGTGAACAAAACATAGTAAGGATCAACATTATGTAACAATGGTCAATGGAAACCAAACTCACCAACTGATTGATCAGTGAGCTCCTGGAGAGTTTGTGATGCACTGATACATAACATCCCAGAGGTTCTCAATTAGATTCAGGTCTGGACAACATGAGGGCGAGTCATCGGCATCATTGCCTTTATCATCCAGGAACTGCCTACACACTCTGGCCAAATGAGGCTGGGCATTGTCCTGCACCAGGAGGAACCCAGGGCCCACTGCACCAGCGTAAGGTCTGAAGTTTGATCTGAAGATTTCATCCTGGTACCTAACAGCAGTCAGGGTACTGTTTGCTAGCACATGGAGGTCTGTGCAACCCTCCAATAATATTCCTCCCAAGACCATCACTGACCCACTGCCAAACTGGTCACGCTGGATGATGTTCAAGGAAGCATAGTGTTCACCATGGCATCTCCAGACTTTTTCATGTCTGTCACATGCTCATTGTCAACCCGCTCTCATCTGTGAAGAACAGGGTGCACCTGCCAATTCTGGTGTTCTCTGCCAGTCATGACGATCAAGAAGAATCAGTTGGGAAGGATCAAGTACAGAACAGCAAAATAGTTACCACAAGCACCACAAATCATAACTGTACAACACCATAGTGTAGGACAAGCTTTGCACAGACAGCATTTTCTGTTAGGAGCTGTAAGCTCTGGAATTTGTTACCATCGGACATTAAGATCAAATCTGACTTGAAAAAGTTCACTTTCAGGCTTAAGTTGTGGATAAAGACAAACCAAAACTGTATTCTGGTTGTGTGAGGGAGTGTATGTTTGAAGAAATGTGAGTGTTTTTTTATTTGCATGTATTTGTTTTATAATGTACTTAGCCAAACCAGGGACAGGTGTTGAAAATTAGCATTAGCTATAAATTAGCTCAAATGCTGCACATCAGTTACAGGCTTTTTATTAAAAAATACTGTATGTTTGACTGCATTGTCCCTGTTATTTATTTATATGTATATGTGTATATGTGTATATGCATATTAGGGATGCTCATATTGACCGTTTAACCATTAACCGAAGGTAAAACATTTGACCGATTAATACTATCAGTTAAACGGTTAAGACGTTTTTTTTATTTTTTACGTGTATATATAGCCTATATTAGTTAAATCACGTGGCGCGTTTACACGCGCAACCAGAGCCTGGCGCTTCGTTTTGAAAGGTGGGGAGCCCGGCTGCCTGTTTTGCGTTTGCAACGCGTTCTTCATTTAAAATGACAACCCTTGGACATTTATGATCACTGTGATATTAACTTGCGCTTTCATTTTTTCATGTAGAGAAACGTATAACGCTATCATATTGGGAAGCATATATTATTTTATCGGCTATAATTCATCATGGTCCTGATGCATTATAGCCGACAAAATAATGTTACCTTAAAAACAACACACACAGTGATTGACAACATGCACTTTATTTTTGGAGAGGACCATAATGGTAATTTCAATGAAATGGGTGTGCTCGGCAGATATTGTATAGTTAGTAACATAACGCATACCAAGCGTTATCAACAGTTTGTTTTGTGTTAATGAAATATAGCCCTTATTTGCAGTAGACCTCCTGTAAGCAACAACCTTGTTCCAGATTGTCACCGACTGTTTTCATTCTATAATTTGACAACTCTGTAAACACTGCATAAAGGCAACTTACCTTTGATTGAAAACAGAAGTGAAAATGTCTACGACAAATTTTCTGCGACAATATTTTGATTGGTGTCGACTTTACGCCAGTGTAGTTTGGTAAAACCAAACATCGACCAGCTTTAGTATGAAACTAACTAGATTCATCGTATTGTTTAGTGTGGACTTATACGCAAAGCTGGTGCACCCAGCAGCTGTTGTTGATCTGTTCTGTATGCTGTTTAGACATTAAAACGAATCCGTGAAAAAAAATGTTTTTATATTTAACGGGTCACAGACACTCGTCAATATAATTTTTTATTTAAAGCCAATTGAATCTTATCTTAGCAGTTACCAGCTAATAATCGGTTAACGAGTTCCGGTTGTCGATCAGGAATATTACCCGAAATGAGCATCCCTAATACATATACATATATATACGTATATAGAGCTGTAACAAATTCCGGAGCTTATATACATATATATATACACATATACACATATACACATATATACACATATACATATATATACATATACACGTGTGTGTATGTATATATATGTGTGTGCGTGTGTGCGTGTGTGCGTGTGCGTGTGCGTGTGCGTGTGCGTGTGCGTGCGTGCGTGCGTGCGTGCGTGCGTGCGTGCGTGCGTATACACACACACATACATATATACATATATATATATATATAATATATATATATATATATATATAATATATATATATATATATATATATATATATATATATATATATATA
>JACXGM010015463.1:0-21277 GCA_016801145.1 Umbra pygmaea | reverse complement strand
GCTATTTAACAAATTACTATTTATACAACTTCTGCACCAGTTTACAGATTTTTGTTGAGAAAGATAAGCATTGACATGATCTGGGGTCAGACGCGATCGCAACCTTTTAACCGTCAGTTCAGCCGCAGAAACACCGGCTCTGGGGACTGACGTTGCCGGGATGCACAGATACCTCAGCGCTAACTTGGCCATCCCGGGGGGAGATGGCAAAGTGAGCGGAGTTGAGCGTTTGGAAATCCCGCTCCTAGCTCACTGAGCGGTTGTCCAATGACCATGTAGCCTACACGAAGAACAACCCGTTTTTAAAGTACAGTATACAAATGTTAATACAAGACAGTGCAATGTCATTATACAAATGTAGGCGACTGTATGAATTTTCTATAGTGAAGATGAATTGAAATGTTAACAAACTTAAAAGATTCCACGTATTCACACAATGAAAGGCTATAGGCTATAATGTAATACAAAGACAATGAACTAAATGTTTTAATTGATCGTTTTATAACTCGGTCTAACTAGTAAATAGAGTACGCACCTCGTTCTTTTCTGTTCGCATTTGCACGCATACAATAGTCTTTGCGAGAGAGAGCCTGTCTTTTCATTTTCCATAAAGACTCATCTGCAGGGAAGTAACCTACACACATAGCCTACAGGCTCATTAGGCTGGGCATGTCCTGACCATGTGATGTGAGCGCGAATGGAGCGGTAGCCTACTGGAGCGATATTGAGCAAGAGCCTTCTGGGCCGATAGCACTCACATACTCTGCCCGGGGAACCTGATTCCTCGTCATGATTACTTTTGATTTCAAAACGGAAACTTGCAGGTAACTGAGTATTGCCCTTGGGTGTTAAAATGTTTATTTGCTGCCACAGTGAAATTCATTTATTTGCTTAAAAAAAACGTATACGCAACGCAACCTGCATTAGTTTAATCGATAACAATTGAACGTGATCGACGAAATTCTTAATGATCAATTGTCGATCGTCGATTAATCATGCCCATCCCTAAATCAAACATTTAACATTTCACATGTTAATAACAAAGGTAGCTGTTTCATGTGTGATTAACGCAACTTGCTACAAATTAGTGATCAATTAATGATATTCAAGTAATGATACAAAATAACAACTGGTGGAAAATACATTTTATGCCAAATTTGCCAGCCATTTTGCTGAATTTTAACAGCAGCCCCATACGCAGCCAACTGTGATGCACTGTGCTCTGACAACTTTCTATCAGAACCAGCATTAATGTTTTCAGCAATTTGAGCAAAAGTAGCTCATCTGTTGGATCAGACCACAAAGGCCATCCTTTGCTCATTACGTGCATCAATGAGCGTTGACGCCCATGACTCTGTTGCTGGTTCACTGCTTTTCCTTTTTTGGACTGCCTTTGCAACTTCCCCATTTTTCCTGCTTTTAACATTTCAGGGCTTGACAATAACGATGGCCCAGGGCCATTAAAATGTAACGTTGGGACAGTTAAACTAGCAACTCACTTTTCCGACCGGGACAGTGAGTTGCTGCACACACATATCTTATCACACAGTGCGGGAGTTTCAAACAGATATGTGGGTGCTTTCGCATCTGCTTGTTTTAGAATGTTTAAGTTGGTAAGCCTTAAAACCACACCCAAACTATGAAACTCTGTGAAGATGTAGCACTGAATCGAGCGGGCAAGTGACAGTTCTGTCAACTGGCCCAAGTGTCTTTCACAGCGTCCCCGGGCCACCGGATATTATCGAGCCCTGAACTTTGAGGACAAATTGAATAAGCAGACACAATGGGCAAGTGTAAGGATTTGAGCGACTTTGACAAGGGCTAGACACCTGGGTTTGAGCATCTCCAAAGATGCAGCTCTTGTGGGTTGTTCTTGGTCTGCTGTGTTCAGTACTGGGGTGAGCTGAATATCCTGTACTCAGAATGGGCGTGGCCTTCCCGGAAGTGGGCGGAGCTACCCGGAAGTGTTTCCTTCCTGCTTGAAATCAATATGGTTTGCTCAGATATTGCTACATTCAGAACAAAACTAGTTACTTAAAATTAAAAAGTTACAAAACCTCCGGGTAGCTCCGCCCACTTCGCCCCCATTCCGAGTGGCAGTAGTGCGTTGTGCAGTGACATTTAGCCCTTCACTGGCGTTCTGCTAGCAACACTAAAAGTGACGTCATAGATCCGGTAAAATATGGGGGGTCAGATGGCTCAGCAGATAGGGAGTCAGACTTGTAGTCAGTAGGTTGCTGACTCAATTCCCGGCTGTGCCGAAATGTCATTGTGTCCTTCCTTGGCCAAGGCACTTTACCCCAAGTTGCTCTAGGGGAAATGTCCCTGTATTTGCTATAAGTCGCTCTGGATAAGCCAATATTCACCATAAGTTGCTCTGGATAAGAGCGTCTGCTAAATGACTTCAAATGTATAAGGAGAAATCCTTCAAGAGTTCACTAACCTTACTACGGAATTATACATATGATATGCTTTGACCTTTGCGCTTTTATTTTGAAGGATTTCTCCTTATACTGGACCTATGATGTCCCTTTTATTGTTGCTAGCTGAAAGCCAGTAAAGGCCTAATTGCACGGCACGCCACTGGAGTACGGATATTCAGCATATCTCTAGTCAGGACCTATAGTATCAATAGTGGTTTAAGGAAGGAAAAGCAGTAGATTGGCGATGCGGTCATGGGCAGCCAAGGCTCACTGATTCACGTGGGGAGCGAAGGCTGAATAAAGTTAATGCTGGTTCTGATAAAGGTGTCAGAACACGCAGTGCATCACAATTTGTTAAGTATGGGGTTGCTGTTTTGGCAGCAAAAGGGGGACCTACAGAAAATTAGGCATAGTGGGGTCATAATGTTATGGCTGATCTGTGTATTTTATTTTGTTGTAGCTTTCCCGCAAACATATTTAATAGGATTATTTCTTTCTGGAACATGTTTTTATTCAAGGCTCGCATTATTTTAAGCAGCCAGCATTGTATTCGGTGCCCCTGTGAAAAGAATTCCTAAAGGCAGTTTTCGACTGACTAGCTCTCTAGCGTGGCCCTGCGCGGCGCTTCATTCTGTCAGGGTTGTGTTCCCATGGTTGAGTTTAGAATATTGCGGGTGAGAAGGCTACTTCCTCTTTCAGAAACGTGCTTATAAAGCTATAAAACCTATTTCTTGATATTAAAAAATTATAAAAAGGGCAATTCTTATAAGGTAATCATTAACTACACTATGTACTATTTTGTTACACACAAGCACTGCTTTAAATTCACAATAATTATCAAAGTCGATCCTGTGAATCCCACAATTCCTGTTGAAATGAAAAGCATTTTACAATCAGTGTACCCATTACAATTTTTATCTAATGATGGTATAAGTGCTAGCACGGTACGGCACGCTAACCAGCTGGAAATTTGTACATGGGTACACCATCCATACTGCTGCTCCGGGTCAGCCCCTGCAGTGGAAAACTGACTTTAATGTACCCAACTCACACTTATCTTAATGATAACCACAAACCACCCTAAAGGGGTTTGGTTTTTCAAAATGTCACCTTTTTTACCAAGTCTGTGTCTAGTTGATCCTAGCAGGACCCAAACCCTTGGAACATGCTTCAGGACCATTTGTTCTAATGACTCCTTCCTATGTCTGTCCTGTGTCCACCCTGCTATGATGGTGCCCACGTCACTGCTGTTGGTGGTTACGTTCCCACCTGGTGACTCCAGCTGTACATCTCCAGAGCATGTCCCATTGTCCCTGCCCAAGACCACCGAAATATGTTGATGCTACACAGTCTGTGGTCGCAGCCCACCATTCCTATTTCCATGAATGTACACTAATTGAACACTGATAAACAATCGGCTGTGTACCTTCAGATACCAACTTGGTACAGCCACAACAGGACTGGTCACCCCCTTGAGTCTGGCCTTTCTCTAGGTTTGTTTTTAGGTCCCACCAGCTATGGAGGTTTTCCTAGCCACTGTGCATAAATTGTTGCTTGCTCTTTGGGGTTTTAGGCCTCATCACTTTGATGACTGCTGTTGTAAAAAGGGCTTTATAAAATACAATTTATTGATTGATTGACCTGTGTCAAAGCTCAAGCTGGAGGGCAAAGACTAGCTCCATTAAAACCAATGAAATATGCACTGCAGCAAAAGTGTCTTTTTTTTGTTCAACTGCAGTTTTTGTAAAACGCTGTCCAATCCAAGAGGAGTAATCGTTTTAAGTAAAAACAAATAAATAAATTGTATACCGGTAATTCATCTGCCACACTGGCTGGTACAAAATAATTTCACGATTAAATGGGTTTGTCGCAATTTGCCCGGGAATGTGAAATCGCAGCTAAAATCATGTATTGTGCACTTGGCATTAGTGATATGCTTGAAGGCAGGGCATGTACTCGATCATGCTTTTTTATGTGATCAGCTGTTCGTTTTGCACCTGCTACTTTCAAGCAGGCTACATAATGTTGTAGGTTTGGGAAAATGGACAGAGCTGCATGAAACAATCTCTCAGAAATTGATTTAGAAAATATATATTGTTTACTCTGTGACACCATGTACATTTAAACAATCAATAATATCTATTGTAGGGTCACTGATGGAGTGTTACGATGAGCTGGGTAACCGCTACCAGCTGCCTTTCTACTGCCTGGCTCCTCCAGTCAACCTGATCTCTGAGCGCAGCGATGAGGACCCCAGTGACAGCCCCGAGCCCACCACAGCTCCCAAGAAGGAGTTCCAGCTCAAGGTGCGACTGTCCACAGGCAAGGACCTGCGCCTCAGCGCCAGCATGGCCGACTCAATCGGGCTACTGAAGAAGCAGCTCCAGGCCCAGGAGGATATCGACACAGCCCACCAGCGCTGGTTCTTCTCAGGAAAACTGCTCACGGACAAGACCCGCCTGCAGGACACCAAGATCCAGAAGGATTTCATCATCCAGGTCATTGTCAACCCGCAGGCCCACATTAATTAGGTCTTAAACAGGAGGAGTAACGATGGAGACGCCGGGACTACGTAACAGGAACTCTGGATGATGGCTGTACTGCTGCTCTGTAAAAACACTAGAGGCAATTAAGACTGATAGAGATTAAAAAGAAGGGAGAGACTCTGAAGTGCTGCTTTTCATTGTTTTCAATGTCCACTATAAATAGTGGGATTCCTTTACTGTGTGTGACCAGACGTCTCACTCCCACACACACTGTCCAGTTAGCCCTCCACCCTGTCGGTGTAGGTTTGACCCAAATCTGACCTGAGACACTGCTAGTAGCACTGCATATAGTATGTGGAAAGTCCAACTACAATATGCAGGTCTGGGTTCAAATTCTTGTGGGATTTTTATACGTTAGTATTTGAGCCTTTTCGAATACACAGCCCAAAACGATTTACTTCTGAATGTTCTAATTTCTGTGAGATTTTGAATGGCGAACAGAAAATTATTTTTGAAATCCCAATGCATGACTATATTTGAGTAGATGAATTTTGGTATTTTCACATATTTTCCAAGTGTAATTCCAAATGCATTTAGCTACTTGACTTTCCAACAATAACGTGAAATCGGAGTACTTAGTTTGGAATGTGTATGACAGTAATGGTTGAAATAGTATTTGAATCCAGGTCTGTTAACATGAACTAAGTGCCAATTTGTTTTGGTTGTAAAGCACATAGACTTTGCTCTGCAAAGGCTTTGGACTCTGACTAACACAGAAAGGGACAGCGAGAGCCCTGTAACCCTGTCACCAATACCTACCCATCACCCTGCTCACTCAAATACAAACTATATATTTTTCTTTTTCTTAAGACATTATTCTCAAAGCTTTTTGCACACTTGATTATACAGTACTTGCGTGTTAGTTTGTGTGCCTTTAAGGAAGAAAACAGAATTCTGGGTGGGCGGGGTTAATTCTACTGCTAAAGCCTTCTGTCTCTAGATTCAGGTCTAATCGTTTCATGGAGCTATAAAATCCTATATATACATCTGCCTTTTTAATCGTCTGTCTCTTATCAATTGTTAAACGCAACGTTTCACTGCTGGTGTTTTCATTGGTGTTGGTCACACGCTGCTCCCATCGTGGTTGTAGCCCCGACTCCTGTTTTGAAGTACTGTAATGTTATTAAAGAGCCACGCCCTCATATGCTGTGCTACATTACAATCCTGAGATGAAATGTGAAGCCATAGAAATAGAATGGATAGAAAGGACAACTGTTTAGCGTGGTCATTTGATTAGTACACAACAAAATGTCCTTTCTATCCATTTCATTTCTGTGTGAAGCGAACTGTTTCAGATGATAGGATTGTGGTCATGGGGTCTCAGGTGTTCCCTCACCACCCTGAGGTGCTCCTCCCCTTGTCACATCTTTAGTTTTTTCACCATTTTGTTTTGTTTATTTATCTTCCATTCACTGCCAGGCTTAACTAGCCGGGTGCTCAGGCTCTTTGAATCTCGCTGCATTTGACTGGTGAAGACCCTGAGCCCCAGCCAGCCAACCCAGCATGCAGTTAGCTCATCGGAGCTTTGTCCATTCAGCACACACACTATAATCCATCCCCTTGCTCTGACACAAGCTAGGCCAAGCCGTCTGTCTCTGAGCACTGTCCGCTCCACTGTGCCTCTGACTGGGCTGCCATGGGGGTGGCGAGATGTAGGAGCTCGTTTCCCCTTAACTACTGATCTAGGGCAAGATTACCGTCCAACTAATGTTAACCATTCATGGGAGGCTTCTTGTTGAACCCTGTCAGTGGTTAAAGGGGTATTTTCACTACACCGTACGAATGATAGAGGAGCAAAGCTGTCTTCTGGAATCACCCCAACCAACAGGTGTCTGCAGACCAGATAGGGGAAATCGAACAAATAGACACTCGGACTCTAGTGAAATTAGATTCCTCTGTAGGTTTCCTGTGGAACAAAGCCCGTAACACATATTGGTGAGTGGTTACACTAGAGATGGCAGATTGTGTTGTCTTTGGGAATCCTTTCAGAGTTTGTTTTATTTCTGTTTGTCTGCATAGGCCTCTTTATTATTGTAGCTTAAACAGTTAAAATGACTGCTGGGAATATATTGAACATTTATGCAAACTTGAAATGTTTTTCTTTCAATTTACAATGTATGTGCAATAAAAAGTAGAACTTGTACCCCTTGAGCTTCCCCATATTTCATATACGGTAGCATTAGCTATAGATATTGTAAAGATTTTCAGAAACACAGGACTTTACGTAGAAGCCTGCCCTGTTCCTATTGCTTTAAAGTGGACAGTCACATTAATTGATCTTGTCCTTAGTTTGTTATTGTATTTGTTTCATTGTAAAATGTTTTCATTCTAGAAAGCATTGAAATTTCCTTTTTCAATGTCCTTAATTGACAACATACATTTTGTTAATTGGCCCTGGCTATCTCCTTTTGAAATCTAGATCATTTGGGCTCATTAAATCTACAATAGAAACTTGTACAAATTCTCTGTTACAAATTCTCTTTTGTTAAATGCATCTAGCTTTGTCTATCTCAATCACTGCTCTTAGAATAAGGCTCAGATGTTTTCTTCAAGTTGATCATTTGTAGTCATATAAGAGGAATGTTGGCCTGACGTCAAGGTCTCATCCCTACATAAGACAGCGTAGAATCAGAAACCACTAATCGGTGTGTGGAAGTTCCACTTTATTGCCAATAAGGAGAAGTCTTATACGACAGAGCAATTTAATCTTACTTTGGTGTGGTTTTGAACCTGGTCAGCAAAGCAGATAAGCAAAACAAATCACTGCTGTTTTCTTAGACTTGTTAACCTCCCATGGAGAACTCAAGGAATTATCCCTTATGCAGACAATCACACAATGTCTGTTTTAGTGAAATTGTATAAGTGGGTTGAAGTACTGTATGCAGGATATGTGTTTGATCCTTTGGTTTGTGGTCAGGAGCACGTGTCTTTCTGTAGTGTCTTCAGTGAGATCAGTTGAGGCACAGTACACAGTCCTACATTAGAATAAAGCTGTTGAAAAGACATGGATATTTATTTTCTTTTGTAAATTAATACATGCCACTTTATAGACTGCTTTAATTCCCTTTTAAACCTCAGACAGACACGAAGAAGCCATTGCATTATATTCTAGCATTTTCACCAGAGTAGATCTAGAGAAGCCCACCCACTTGCTACAGCTTAAAGTGGAAACATACATATTATGTTTTTAATTTATGTCCACTGGGATGAAGATGTACAAAGATCTGTATAGTCATTTACAAAAATACAAGTGATTATTGAGATTTCTGAAAATGAAATTGTCTACAACTTATTTTAAAAGTGATGTTCATTTATAAACGGATCTCATTTTCAACCTTGTTTTTAACTGTCAAATAAAAATATTACCAAGAAAGGAAAGCTGTCGACGTATTCCTGTAGCCAAATCTGTTGTCTTTGAGCATGTTTTTAAGACCTTAAAGCTGGCATATAATGAATTCAGCTTGTTTGGGACACAGCCCCCCCACACAGAGTATAAATTATGTAATTGATTTGACTGCCATCTTGTGGACATAATTATCGTAATAATTGAAATCTTGGTTACATTGTCATGTTGTGTAATGTTCACTTCTATAGAAAGTAGATTTTCAACAAAGGCATTTCACATCAACAGAGCAAAACATGGGCCTTATCTGGAATCAAAATCCATCCAGCTGGCGAGAGGTTGTCATTGATGGCGTCTGAGCCATAGAGTATGGGGTGAAGTACGCAACATTCTAGTTTACTGTCACTGCTTTACAATCATTTTCTTAGACGCTTCACACCAATCTGTACTCCTCTGCTGTAGTAAAACTTGCGGATTATTGACGTTATTTGGAAGTTCATGCCAAGTGTGATAAATAGCGTTAGACTTATTTTCCCGATATGTATGCAAATTGTTACCCTAGACTGAGAGGTTCAGCTTGCTCTGGATAGAGAGTCAGACTGGTTCAGGAGTCGGACAAAGTTGCTCTGAGTAAGCTATTTTCATTTCTTCATATTGAGATATGTTGTTGCTTATAAAGTTCAGTTTAAACAGCAGTACAGGTGTATTTGTTTCACACGGAGTAGATGAAATGTAAATGAAGGTTACGTTGCACAAGATTGAACAGTACACCAGAGTTCATCAGTACACTACAGTTGATTACAGTAAGGCACAGTACATGGAAGTTTTATTTAGATGAGTACAGAACAATAGATGAAAGCAAATAAATTCCATTAAATTTGGTAGGGTGAAATGTAGTATGATATGTACTACAAATATGATGGTTCTGATTTGGCCAGTCTGGACGTCTGTGGATGTTGAATTCAAAACCTAATCATGATCAGATGTGTTTGGATGTTGAAACCAAGGCTGGTCTGGACTGGAATGTGTCTGAACCAATGAAATAATTCTGTGATAGTTTTGCCTTGGTATGGACTGGAATTAGAACATTGTTCTAATTTTATATTCTCTTGTTTGGTCAGGCATTTACTTATACAGAACTAGATCACCTATTGATTATTAGTTTGATTAATTTCAAGTGGGACATGAATTGTGTCATTCATAACATGACGGTTTCCCCAACGTTTAATTTAAATCTGAGACACTTTTGCCACAAAGTATAACCATGAGGATCATTCTGAGCCAATCAGTAGGGGAAAGGAGCTTGTTTGAGATTCATGAAATGACAGATCCGTTTAATATCTGATATCTTTAAAAAGAGGGAAATGTCTAAACCAGAGCATATTTTCTTATAAAGAAATCATCTATGTGTCCGTTATGCAGTTAGTTTGAAACACATTACTACAAACATATGCTACATAATGTTAATATTGTACAGCATAGCCAGTTTGCACAAGATACATCCTGACTCAAACTGTCACTAGTTTGACATCGCCACTGGATGGCGCTATGCTCAAGATAGACTCCGTGTTCATGAGCTGCCGGCCTTTTTCAGCTGCGGCTGTGAGTTCCCTGGAGTGAAATGTCTAATGGAGATAAAATTCTTAAAGAATCTCTGCCATGTTGAAATTTTGCCATTTATTTATACATTTAACATTCTTTAATGAAGATTTTAACAATTTTGTAACATGATAATAGCTTTTGGAAAATAAATGTACATATTTCCAGTGGCCTACAGTGTCCAGAACCTCAGAACCTTTTGCATACCTTGTACATTTGTTAGTGACTACCGGTACATTTTAGAGAATTGACATATGGTCATAACAAGAGGTGGTCAGCCAAGGACATATGTGGTGTCTGCTGGCCCCAGATCTTCCTTCTGGCACGCCTCACTCATCTTACTATCACTTATAACATCACAATGTTACAACTCGGTTTATCAGTCCAACAGACACAATTTGACCCTAAAGTGAGAGATCATTTAAAGATTGTTAAGAGATCTTTGAGTACTGTAATACCTTGTCATAATGTAATTTTCTTCACAAATCATCTAAATACATTTTCTTTTACTTTTAGCCCAATCTACAGTGCCTTGCGAAAGTATTCGGCCCCCTTGAACATTTCGACCTTTTGCCACATTTCAGGCTTCAAACATAAAGATAGAAAACTGTAATTTTTTGTGAAGAATCAACAACACGTTGCACAATCATGAAGTGGAATGAAATTTATTGGATATTTCAAACTTTTTTAACAAATCAAAAACTGACAAATTGGGCGAGCGAAATTATTCAGCCCCTTTACTTTCAGTGTAGCAAACTCTCTCCAGAAGTTCAGTGAGGATCTCTGAATGATCCAATGTTGACGTAAATGACTAATGATGATAAATAGAACCTACCTGTGTGTAATCAAGTCTCTGTATAAATGTACCTGCTTTGTGATAGTTTCAGAGGTCCATTGAAGGCACAGAGACCATTATGAAGAACAAGGAACACACCAGGCAGGTCCAAGATACTGTTCTGGAGAAGTTCAAAGCCGGATTTGGATACAGAAAGATTTCACAAGCTTTAAACATCCCAAGGAGCACTGTGCATGCGATAATATTGAAATGGATGGAGAATCAGACCACTGCAAATCTACCAAGACCCGGCCGTCCTTCTAAACTTTCAGCTTATACAAGGAGAAGACTGATCAGAGATGCAGCCAAGAGGCCCGTGATCACTCTGGATGAACTGCAGAGATCTACAGCTGAGGTGGACGAGTCTGTCCATAGGACAACAATCAGTCGTATACTGCACAAATCTGGCCTTTATAAAAAGAGTGGCAAAAAGAAAGCCATTTCTGAAAGATATCCATAAAAAGTGGCGTTTAAAGTTTGCCACAAGACACCTGGTAGATACACCATACAAGTGGAAGAAGGTCCTCTGGTCAGATGAAACCAAAATGTAACTTTTTGGCAACAATGCAAAACATTATGTTTGGCGTAAAAGCAACACAGCTCATCACCCTGAACACACCATCCCCACTGTCAAACATGGTGGTGGCAGCATCATGGTTTGGGCCTGCTTCTCTTCAGCAGGGACAGGGAAGATAGCCAAAATTGATGGGAAGATGGATGGAGCCAAATACAGGACCATTCTGGAAGAAAACTTGATGGAGTCTGCAAAAGACCTGAGACTAGGACAGAGATTTGTCTTCCAACAAGACAATGATCCAAAACATAAAGCAAAATCTACAATGGAATGGTTTACAAATAAAAATATCCAGGTGTTAGAATGGCCAAGTCAAAGTCCAGAACTGAATCCAATCGAGAATCTGTGGAAAGAACTGAAAACTGCTGTTCACAAACGCTCTCCATCCAACCTCACTGAGCTCGAGTTGTTTTGCAATGAGGAATGGGCAAAAATGTCCTTCTCTCGATGTGCAAAACTGATAAAGACATACCCCAAGCGACTTACAGCTGTAATCGCAGCAAAAGGTGGTGCTAAGAAGTATTAACTTAAGAGGGCTGAATAATTTTGCTCGCCCAATTTTTCTGTTTTTTATTTGTTAAAAAAGTTTGACATATCCAATAAATTTCGTTCCACTTCATGATTGTGTCCCACTTGTTGTTGATTCTTCACAAAAAAATTACAGTTTCATATCTTTATGTTTGAAGCTTAAAATGTGGCAAAAGGTTGAAAAGTTAAAGGGGGCCGAATACTTTCGCAAGGCACTGTATGTATGTCATGTGCGTATGTATACACACAAGAATAGATGATGACTGATGTCAGCGACTTCTGACCTCTGGAGCGTGAGGATAAATGTATTGGAGATCAACAAATTTATCAGTACCAGATACACACATACACACACACACTATAAACAGTATATTATACACAGTGAACAGTAAACTCCTTTCACTTTCTCTAAAGTAAATACAGTCAGCATGGCAGCTACAAATCCCTAGAAAAAGCCCCTTTTTCACAAGACGAGTTTGTGGTTGGCTCCTCTGCCAATGACTGTGTGGACTCAGCCCATTCTAAACTGTGCCAGTGCAAACCAAGTACGACCTTATTAGCTAGGCACTGACGTGGTCAACACAGTTTCTGATAGGATAAGGTGCCCAGTTTACCAATCTGGAGTCTGAATAGTTTTTAAACCAGATCATGTTACTGTAATTTAGCATTATTATTCCATTGTACATTACTTCTCATAACAAATGATGAGCAATTTTGCGAAGTGGGATACACATTTCGGGCAGTTTACAAGATATAACTCTAACTGAAACCAGTGATAGTGAAAAAATTGGGATTGAACCAAATAGGACTGAGCCAAATGGGATAGGTTTACTACCCGTTTTGTTAAACAACTTTCTGAGTTAATATGGATTATAGTGGAAAGGTTTGGATCTGTTTATCGGGCCACAGCCAATTAAAGTTGAACTCTCTATATTACCCCCAACTGTGTGTCTGACCCATGGCAGACGTCATCAGCAAGCATCTTCAATTGGAACATAATTTTAAGGTCAGGGCTGTAAGTGGCGGGGCGCTACGGGCTACGGTGCAGGGCAGAGAGGAGTGATCTAAAGAAACATGAACTTGTGCAAACTGGGCAGCTTTGTCCAGAATAACAGAAAGCTCTGACCAGAATAGAAGAAATCCTCTCAGGGCAGCAAAGCTTGCAGAACAGTTGGTGTGTGGGTGTGAGTCAGCGCGTGTGGGCTCGAAGGGTTGGAGGCCAGGTGAGTAAGGGGGGCTTTCATTCTAATCTGCGGCCGTCTCCTCGTGGCGAAAGATCTGGACTGCTCACCTGACACTCAACTAATTCTTACCTAATGCTACTCACCTACTGTAATAATGCTGTTCTCCTAAACAGAACATCCGGGAACCTGCTCACCCCATGGCCTGGTCCGACATGACGTCATATGGTCTGAGTGTCACCAGGGATGGACTATGAGGACAGGCCACCTTGTTCTTCTAGATCACTGTGGACCCAATGACCCAACACTAGCCATAAACAAATGAAAACTCTAACCTCTTCACAAATCTGGTTGAATTTAGCAAGAGAGTGATTAAAGAGTTGAACACTATCCAAACTCACTATACAATAAAATGCAATACCACTATATGAAAGGAGTGATTATCCAAGTCCTATTAGCCAGTTACAGGAATCAACTCATAAAATGTTTCCTCGAAACAGACTCTATGCCTGTACTCGATATGGGGCACTAAAACAGGGACAGGAGCCAGACTTTTACCTCACGTAACTGTCAGCTGTGGCCTAGTTCTGAGAGCCAGACACCATTTCCTCTTCAGGCCATACATAACACGAAGCATCTCGGTATCCTGGCCACATGGACTAATAAAGATGTTGTGTTACTCCAGTTCCGATGACTCACCTTAGCTATCAACAGCCAGAGGCTTATGAGAAGCTCCTTGGATTCATTTGCTAATGAGCCGCAGGCTAATCTGTCAATGTGACTGTTTTTAATGGTGTGTTCCTGTGTACAATCAAAGCAGGTTCTGAGTATTGCAATTCATGTGTAATGGCATCTTATTACTGTATATATTGCACTACTTTTAAGCAAAAAATAGCCTGGTCATAGAGGTTTTTTCCTCAAGCACTGTGATGTGCTAGTGTTTCCACAGAGACCATTGGATAAAATGGGCCTGTAGGTCTACATTCTAGAGGGAAAAACAACATAATTGTTATTGGCCTAAATATTTTTACTAAAACCACATTGGGCCTACTGGGGTTAGTGGAAACTAGGTACACTTTCATAATCTACGGGTCACATTGTCCTAGAGCAAATTCTGTGTAGAGAGGGATTTCAATTGATTGCCACATGCTTTTAGAGTTTTATACGGGGCTCGTCTTCAAAATATTTGTTCATAAAATCCGTTTAATTAATTTCCTCGAAACTGTGAAGAGAAGTATTAGCATATGTTTCCTTGGAATTCTGGAGAGTGCCGTTTTCCCCATTGGAGCTCTTCCCTGTCAGTGGGCAGTAGGCTATCCATATTTGTACACAGGATGTGAATCAGTGTGTGTGCGTGTGTGTTTAACAGTGTGTTTATTCAGTACAGTCATACTGCGCCTAAATTCTTTCTGCAGTCTGTGGTTGTTTTTCTCTGAGGAAAAAAGTCCCGCTCTCGCTGAGCACAACCCAGCAGCCAGCAGCCATTTGAGGAAAAGTTGGAAGACAGTCCGAGTCAAAATACTCAGAGGACCAGCTAGCCCAAGTATTCAAAGCCACATTAGTTTCCCCAGCGGGTGTTCCTGAAGTTTCCATCCCTGCTTTCTGTGTCTCCTGGCAGGCTCTGTCACTGCAAAGGGGGATGAAGGAACCAAAACCAGTGTGCGCTCTTCATCTGTCTCAGCGTCTGCAACATGGGGAGAATAAACCCCTGTGCCACACAAGTGGGCCCTGTGGCCTGAGTGTGCAGAGCGCTCTGGTTTTGGCAGAGGGGAGGAGGAAGTGAGGGGTGCAGACGGGGAGGGGGATGGGGCGGCGGATGGTGCCACGTTTGCATCAAAGAACTGTAATTGTAGTCACAGCCGAGCTGGCATTTTGCTGCTTAACTTTAAATCTCTAATCCTGCTTGTTTCTAAATTCAAATCTCACTGACCAATGGTGTCAAATTGCTGCCGTCTGGTAGACGTTACCGGAGCATCAAGGCACGGACTACCAGACTTAAAAACAGTTTCTTCCCCCAGGCCATTCGGCTGCTCAACATGGAACACTGACCCTGATCATTAATCATCTGTTGAGCACTAACATTCTCTGGTCACTTTATGCTCTCTACATCTGATGTAGCAGAATTCAAATGCACCTTTAAAAACAATTTTCCATGCCAAATCTATAATATTTATTACTTCTACTGTTGTACATTTTCCCAAATCACTGCTCAGTACATAGCGTATTATTATTATTACTATTGTCATTATTGTTTTAAAAATTCTTTATATTGTTGTAATCTTTTTTTAAGCCCACTGCATAGATTTGTCGAGCCATGTCAAAATAATTTTTCTGCATAGGATGATGTGATGTTACTCGATGCATATGATAAATAAACAACTTTAAAGAAAGATTTAAAGAAAGAATTAGTTTTCTCCATCTCTCTAACTCCACCATTCATTAAAGTTGCCTAGGCCCTATGTTCATGGGAATGGAGCAATGTCTACATAGTGTTTCTATAGCACAAACTAAATAATGACCCACAGTATACATCTATCTACAGGTGTCTGTTAGTGATAGGGATTTTTGTCCCCATGTCCCTTTAACAGCCTATAAATGCATTTCACAAAACAAATTGACTCCATACTGTATATGCACTTTGCTGAATACCGTGGTTTGGGGAGGGGCTTGACTGTTATTTCCCTGAGAGCAAAACAGACAGAGGGAGAGAGAGAGCAAAATCAAGAGAATGAGTAGGGGCCACGTGGTTGATTTGAGACTTTGAAGAATTTCTGATTTTTCCAACTGATGAAGTCCAAAACCATATCAGCATGTCATGGGTTTTGAGTAAAAAAAGAATCACAATAAAAACATATTCTAGGAACATTTGCCAGTAAGTAATGATTTCTGAATGAATTCGAACCCTGAAGATTTCGTTCAATAATATTTTCCTTTCATTACAGTGTCTTACCTGAACTTAAACAGCCAGACACTATAACAACAAGAGGTTTAATTCCAAGCATATTGAATGCTTTCATGTTTGAAATTGCTTTTGGAATTAAATCAATTACATTCAATAAAGAAAGTATTTAAAAAAATGTTTACATGACTCCACCTCATCTGAATGACAATATATTATTAATAATAATAATAATAAACCTTTATTTATACAGCACCTTTCATACAAAGGAATGCAGCTTAAAGTGCTTTACATCAATAAAAGTAAAAAAAGGAAGAAATTTGCATCAATAAAAACATTTACATCAATAAAAGACAAATTCAAACATAAAAAGCATAGAGCACATCTATGTTGAGTTCAATGATTCAAAGATGAAATGCATTCGATGTGACACAGACTAATATGTACCCAATAATAATAATCTCCAACATATGCAAACAAGGTACCCAGTGTTATAGACACTCTTCAATCTACCTACAAGCAAAAGAAGTAGTGGACGATGGTCTTGTACCACATCTGGCGCAGTCCCAGCCGAAGAAACCACAAAAGATGAGGTTCAAATTTGAGTACAAAGAAAATCATCTGCTCTGGAGCCCTACAGGCACACTTACATATACGGTTCTATGTACGGTGGTGTCCCACAAGGGTCAGTGCTAGTGTAGCAAAGTTAACATCCTACCGTTAAGCTCACTCCACAGCTAGCTTGAAAAGTTGCCAAAGAACTATACAATTGGTACCTTTTTAGCTCACTCGGTTGGTACGTTGTCAAGCAGGGCTGTAGCGTGTGTTGCGGAGCAGAAGGCCGCGAGTTCAAGACCAGTCAGAGGACGCGGTGAACTGACGTGCGGGATGCTCGCAATAGGACGTTGCAGTCCCTCTCTAAACACAACGCAGAGCTATACATTACACTAGGACCTGTTCTCTTCTTGCTTTCAACGTACAGCACAAAGAAAATCATCCGCTTTTGAGCCCTACAGGCACACTCATATATACTGTCCTATGTACGGTGGTGTCCCACAAGGGTCAGTGCTAGGACCTGTTCTCTACTTACTTCACATGCTCCCACTTGGCCAGATCTTTAGACAGCACAGCATCCAATTCCACTGCTACACAGATGACACACAGGGGTACATTAAAACCAAACCTGACACAACATCTGCTCTGTCAACCCTGTCCAATTGCCTGGATGAAACAACTTCCTCCAGCTCAACAACAGCAAGACAGAAGCAATACTGATAGGCACCCCACAGCAGATCACTAACTCCTGCAGCCTATGTCCTGTCATATACATTCACATCATTCCCCTCTGCTGTTGATGGTGGACCCCTGGTTATCTGTGCTGCTGCTGGAGTTCAGAGCCCCGGGGGTCTCCGCTGCTGACGTAACAGGGGACAGGTCCCCTAGGAGGTGCGAGGGGGGCAGATCCCTGTTCTTAGTGACAAGGGGCAGAGACCTTGGCTGCGGCTTGAGGGGTGAACAACACTGGAGAGATGTGTGGCGTGGCCACCTCGGGACGAGGAGTAGGGGACTTTCAACATATAACGTAGGCAGCTCAACTAACCAGGTGTGGGTTGTCCGACTCCCAACAAACGACCAGAAAAACATGGCTAATTCAGGCATGCTGGGTACTAGAAGAGCTGTCTGCCCTGCCCCTAGCAGTAGTATATTGACCATTGAGATCATCCAGTAATCGGGATGTTCTGAATCATTTTGAATGAGACCACAACATTCTGGAGAAAATTTACTTTTCTTTAAAGAGGATTAATTTGATGGGAAGACAAACCAACTGTCAGAGCATTTTGTTCTTCCTAACGGTAAATGCTGAAAATTAAAACCATAAGGGGCTCTGAAAGATAGATCTCTGTTGTTTGTTTGCACCATGTAGTTGCCCTGGATACAACAGCATCCCAAAATAGGACAAATAGATGCTGGCAGAAGGAAAATGACAATGCTGGCAGAAGGAAAATGACATTGATGGCAGAGGGAAAGAGGGACGGAAGGGGGAGAAGACAGGAGTAAGGTTTGGGTCAGGGAAGTGCAGTCTTAGGTCTGGGCTGTAATGGGAGACTCAGAAGAAAAAGAAGAAGCATCAGCACATTCCTTGACCTCAGCTTTGGTTTTAGACTGAAAAGAATACCACTGACTGTTCATGTACGTGGTTTCTCAGCTCAGTCTCCATGTATTAACAAAAAGCCAGGGAATTTACTGGTCCAACTGTTCTGCGACCACAGGAGAAACGGGGGTGGCGGGGGTGGCGGGGTCTGCAATCTACACCTTGGGGAAATTTCCCACAATTTCATCACTATATCAGGTTCCTGTTTAAAATGCTTTGATTTCAGGAATAATAAGGAAAAAACAGGAAATGGGAATATATTTGTTATTGCAATTTTTAAACAAATCAGACAAATCAATATATACATACCTTAGCTACACCGTTGACACAGTGTTTAAAAAACAGCAAAATTAATGGCATCTGAGCTGCCACCAATTTAAAAGATCTAAAACTATAACTTTGTAAGAATATTTAAAGAAATTATCTTGTGCTGTATTGAAACATTACACTATTGTATAAATATTGTACAAATGCTAATATTTTAATCGTTAAACTACTTTGGAAATAATGGATGAAACATAACGGAGGTGTTTATACAGATTATACCACAGTTGACAGCAATCAACAACATAAGCAAACATTTAACTAGGAGAAATGACAACTTTAATGTGTGTCAACTTTAATAGCTTGTGTTTGCTAGTCCACATTGGATAACACAGTAACCACCATTTTATAGTACACAGAGGAGCTAAGTAGCTGAATTTGTGTTTGGTTAAGTCTTTCTTGTGACAATCATTTACATACATCCATCAAAACCTACAATTCTACAATTCTGCCTGGCATACATTACGAGAACAGTCTGTGTGTTTGCAGAGCTTTATCCTATGTAATGTTTAGGTGTTTCGTATATCTATCCCGAAGACATCCAACTGTCTTGTTCAAAAAATATGCATCCATTTTAAAACTCACTTACTGCCAATCATACCTATTAATCAACATGTTACAATACTGAGGTGTAACATAATTTATGGTCTGGATGAATCCTGATTGCTCATTGGCTGATGTTCGTGGTATATGAGACTGTGTACAATGGGTATGACATCACATTACCTTTTACTGCTCTAATTGTGTTGGTAAACTGTTCATAAATGCATCTCAGAGGTTTTTGATATATTGACAATATACCGGAGCTAAGCGCTGTGTCTAGGCACTCAGCAATGCATTGTGCCTCAGCGTCGCTTACTTAGCCTGGAACTTGGATCAATACTAGAAAAGATTTAAAACTCTCATGTTTCTTTAATGCTGCATTAGATAATGATTCTAATGTTAACCATCAATTTGAATGTCTGGTCGTTTGGCCTATACTGTATTATTTATGGTTTGGATAGGAACAAGGCTCAGTCCAATTGCTGTAACGACAGGTTCCAAAGGCAGCTTTACACTATAGGATACTGCGTTAGCCTAACTTGCATAACTGTCTTATTGTAAAATTATCAGTATTCTTTACACCTTAACAGAGTAAGACCCTGCTTGGTATTTTATTGCAGTTAGTGGTAGACAACATGTATGACCAGAATACAGAAAAACTACACAAAGTTGACAAACAAATAAATATATGCCGGTACACAGGGTGGGAAGTTTTAGATAATGACATGTTACAGGTGCATTTTCTCTTGATAGTCTCTGTGAGACATTTGACTGCTTGTTGAGGGACACAGCATGAAGAAACGGTTTAGATGTCATGACTTTTTGGTCATGATTATCCAACTGCTTGAAACAGTGGGTAACTGAGGTGAGAGGGCTGATAACACTGATCTTGTCTGCACGTTTTCCTTGAGTCATGTGCATCCTTGATGGCAGCTAACGTTGTCAAAAAAAACTACACAAAGTTGACAAACAAATAAATATATACCGGTACACAGGGTGGGAAGTTTTAGATAATGACATGTTACAGGTGCGTGTTCTCTTGTTAGTCTCTGTGAGACATTTGACTGGTTGTTGAGGGACCCAGCATGAAGAAACGGTTTAGATGTCATGACTTTTTAGTCATGATTATCCAACTGCTTGAAACAGTGGGTAACTGAGGTGAGAGGGCTGATAACACTGATCTTGTCTGCACGTTTTCCTTGAGTCATGTGTATCCTTGATGGCAGCTAACGTTGTGTTCTGTGAGCCGAGACTTTGATTTGCAGTTTACTTCAGCACCGGGCAGGCAAAGACTCAAGCCAGACATGGATGGATGGAGTGAGTATTGACTTGACAATTTAGGCATAAAAATATATCGGCATTGAGTGTGATTTTTTTCTAACCGCTGGAAATGACACATTTGCTGGTGTGACTACTTGGTAATCGTTGCCATTATGTCCTCCTACCTGAAAGTGAAGGAGATAATGGCCCCTGAGAACTAAATGACTCAACCCAACAAACAGCTAAACCGTAATTTCAATTAGGAGAGGTGGTACTTCCTGAAGTCAACTACCACTGCCACAGTTTTAGGGGCCACCAACCATTCCAGTTCTCATCAGTGTCAGTGATTAAACCAACTGGAGCGGTGTTCTGTGCAAACTGGAGAATCGTACCAGACGCGCTGTCGAATGTATATTAGTTGGACAGTTAATGGTAAGAACATGCAGGTGCATACTCCTATGTTATGACACATCATATATCATCCTTTTTGTTTGTTTTTCAAAGGTTCCAATAAACCAATCTGCAGCCCAGTGGCCACCACACACAGCTGGATGGGGAGGAGAACCATCGGTCCATTACCCAGCTAATAGAACCATCAATACATGACCTGGCTAATAGAACCATCGGTCCATGACCTGGCTAATCGAACCATCGGTCCATGCCCCGGCTAATGGAACCATCGGCCCATGACCCGGCTAATGGAACCATCGGCCCATGACCCAGCTAATGGAACCATCGGCCCATGACCCGGCTAATGGAACCATCGGTCCATGTCCCGGCTAATAGAACCATCGGCCCATGACCCGGCTAATGGAACCATCGGGCCCTGACCCGGGCTAATGGAACCATCGGTCCATGACCCGGTTATTAGAACAATCGGTCCATGTCCCAGCTAATAGAAACATCGGTCCATGTCCCGGCTAATAGAACCATCGGTCCATGTCCCGGCTAATAGAACCATCGGCCCATGACCCGGCTAATGGAACCACCGGGCCCTGACCCGGGCTAATGGAACCATCGGTCCATGACCCGGTTATTAGAACAATCGGTCCATGTCCCAGCTAATAGAA
>JACXGM010015462.1:7536-21419 GCA_016801145.1 Umbra pygmaea | reverse complement strand
CTTAATACACTCAGATACACTTCACGTCTTAATACACTCAGATACACCTTACATCTTAATACACTCAGATACATCTTACGTCTTAATAAAATCAGATACACCTCATGTCTTAATATACTCAGATAATCAGACAATTAGCAGCTGACACAAAGTGATTTACAGTTTCCATAGTGTTATGAGGACGATCATTGAGAGTAGTAAGTGTTCGCTTTTAAAAATACACAAGCATGAATGGAACAGAGCTAGTATAGAAGGCACAACTGACCTCACAACTCAGCACAGTGGTCCTACTGTCTGTAAACCACACTTAACTGTCTGTATCTGTCTATTAATCACACTTATCTGTTTGCATACCACACTTATCTATTTATATCTGTTCTGTCACTGTTCCATCCACACCACCTTCTATCTATAACCCATCTGGGCTGCAGGTGTGGGGGGCAGAGTCAGTCAGAGGTCAGGGGGAGGTACTGGCTCTTCAGGTCTCACTGTTCCAGGCCCAGCTGGAGCTGCAGGCAGGTAAAAGGGCCCAGCGGCAGGCTACCAGGAGGGGGGAGGACCTCCGCAGAGCCCTGACCCGTCTGGAGGCAGACATGCAAGACGCCTTGGAGCACAGACACAGCACTGACAGACACAACCAGGTTCGGGGGTAGGGGATAGCTTTTATCCTTTATTTTTGGGACAACATGCATCTGAACACTAAATGTTTCCTGTAGGACTTGCATCTCGCCTTGGAAAAAGCCGGCTGTGCTCTAAAGCAGAAAGAGGAGCAGCTCATAGAGGAGGAGGACGAGAGACAGAGGCAGAAGGAGGACATGGAGAAGACCATCACAGAGCTGCAGACATCACTGCAGAGTAAAGAGCAGCTGGTGCAGGTCAGACCCACACACAGGTGCACGCACACTCACGCACAGACGCACAGTTCCCTCCTTCACACATGGTGTCCCTGTACCTCAGGAGTACTGGGAGCTGTTGGAGCAGCAACAGGGGCCCAGAGAGAAGAGAGAGCCTCTGCTGGCCAGGCTAAGGCAGCGCATCAAGGAGAGGGACAGAGCTCTGGAGGTACGTCATCACAGACCAGGCCTAAGGCTCGGAAAACCCTGATATCAGCTTCAGGACAAGGGGGCCGTATGAATTCTGACACACCATGCCACCGTGTTCTGTGCTGTGGGATTTGGCAGCTGCGTTGCCACGGAGATGTGTAATAGTGTTGTGTTCTACGGTGCTCCCCTCAGCGAGCGGTGGATGAGAAGTTCCGCTGTCTGGAGGAGAAGGAGGGCGAGGTGCGGCGTCTACGGCTACTGCTCCGAGACAAAGACCGAGACCTGGAAAGACAGCGCTGTGTTCTGTCCAACAACCAGGAGACCATCACGGTACTGACAAAACAAACGCATGAGCACAACCAAGCCCCGGGTTACTTATATGTTAACTGTGTCTTTTGTGTGTGTGTGTTAGAGTCTGGAGCTCCTGGTGCGTGGGAAGGGTTTGGAGATGGAGCAGGTGTGTGAGGCGTGGAGAAGCCTACAGCACCACCGTGAAGAGAGTGAGCAGAGACACGGCCACAGTCTGAGAGAGAGAGACACACTGATCAGCCAGCTGCAGAGCGCCCTGCACACTCGGGCCAAGGAGGCCGAGGTAACACACCCTGACTCACACTGGGAACACACCCACATTGGGTCAAAATACAAACAATAGCTGCTTGATTCTTCACACTTCTTAAAAATATCTTTCAATGTCTGCCTGCCTGTTTGTCTGTCTGTCTGTCTGTCTGTCTGTCTGTCTGTCTGTCTGTCTGTCTGTCTGTCTGTCTGTCCTCTCATCCCAGCACCTGACTACAGTCCTGCTAGGTAAGGTGAGAGCAGGTCCCAGTGAGGTGGTGGAGGAGCTGAAGGCCCGTCTCTCTCTGAAGGAGAAACTGTTCCAGGACCTGCTGTCAGACCACAGCCGCCAGGGGCTGGAGCATCACTCACAGGTCCAGGAACTGCTGAACACCATCGCAGCTAGAGACCAGTACATCAAGGTAACCCAACCGCTGGACTGAGCCTGGCAGCACTGAGGAGCACACCTGCTCCATTACTTCACCAGTACAGAAGGAGGCTGTAATTAGTTTACTACATTCCAAAATCTCCATCCTTTCCCATTCAACTCCTCCTTCTTTTTCCTCCAGGACTCAGCAGGTCGTCTGGGTGAGGTGATGGCTGAGCAGACTATACGTCTGCAGGAGTTACGCAGGCAGTTAAACTCTGGCTGTCAGCTAGGCATCCAGGGTCCAGAGATCAGCCCAGAGCTCCAGACAATGAGGGAGGAGCTGCGTCTGGCCCTGATGAGGGAGAGGGAGGCCCAGGCGGAGCTCACAGCCCTCAGGACCCAGGGATGTGCTTGGCCAGCTGAGAGGCAGGCAGAGTTTGAAGGTGGGCATCAGAGGAGCATAGGGCTCTGTGTGTAGTTGCACCTTTTGGGCCACAGGGGGCAGCACTGCTTTTTCTTCTAGGTTTACTAATATGTTTGCTAAAATGGTTCTCTTGATTTTCTCTAACCATCATTAAGACTTGCCAATATCTGCTAGACAATATTTATTTATATATAATTGTATATAATTTTTTTGTTTTATTGCCAAGCTTAATTTAACGATCAAAATTGATGTTTTGATTTAGTTACATATTAGGTTATGTTTACAGTAGCTGGTGTATCACATGCTTTTGTGACATTGTATAACTGGTAGACAGGAACCGGGATGATGTGATATGGTGATAAACTGTCCATAATTTATAACTTTGTAAAAAAAACATTTTCATGTTGTCTTGTTATTTATGCTATAAGTGTGCCTTCGCATGTTAAACTGCATGTTCCAAAGTGATTATATACTATGTAATGTTATTGTCTCTGTCTGGAATGTGTAATAATGACAGCAGGATTAATTTCCTATGGCCGGAGTACAATTAGTACAGTAAGTTATGTCACATTATCTGACCCTGGGAATCCTCCTGCACGGACCTTTTGCTAGGCTTAATATTCTCTTCTCCCAGAGACATTATCCAACGAGTGTGTACAAGATAAACCATCTGATATGATAACATGGCAGAACGTGTCACAAGCACATTAGTATCTTTATCAATAGAGCACAATGTTGATCTTAATAAACAAACCTTATGTGTTTTTGTTGGCTTTACATGGTGTTTGAAGTGGACTTTCTTTATAATTATTGTCTGCTTATGTACACAGGCCATAACTATATCCAAATACTTTAAGATCATTCTCCATTCATCTGATTGATTCCCTGTTCAAATGATAACGTTAATAGAAAATATCTAGTTGAGTGTGTTTCAGCTAGTTCTAGAGAAAACACATACCCTATTCATGGAGTTTGTGTATGCATGACTGCATGGGTGTGTGGTGTGTTGAGAATCTGACCATACTCAAAAACTCCCACCAGTTTAACAGTACAGTACCTCAATAAAATGTATACTGCACTCATGAAGCACCATACCCCATTAGATAGAAGAGAGCGCAGACCGTCTGATTGCATGTGTTCCCTAACCTAATTTCAAGGGAACATTGTAATCCTTAGAGCCATAGACATGCAACGTCAAGGCCACACCACCTGATGTCTGCATAACTACTGTCTTGTCACACAAGCTAACACTTCACAGCACCACATGTGAAACGAGAATATTGTTTTACTAATACCTGTATAGCTGTCCAATAGAACAAGCCAGAAACTGTCTAGCATTAAACTTTGAGCATACACTACAGGTCAAAATTATCAATCATCCAGGGATTTTCATGTTTTTCATAGAAATTCTTCAGCAAGGTGGAATTAAATTGATTAAAATATATATGTAAGACATTTTTGGAAATGTCTCACATTTGGAAATAATTTATTTCTAATTAATTATTCACATACAAAGGCAAAGCCACATTTTCAACAGGCATGAATTAATTCAGTGTCGTAATGATGAAACATTTAGCTCATCCATAACTAATTATGTTTTGACCATTATTTCTGATGAATTTAATGCCACCTTGGTTGAAAGAAGGTATCAATTTATATCAAAACATTTCAATTCCTGGGTGTTCTAAACTTTTAACTGGTAGTTTACATGTGAATAGAGTATACAACTAGAATCCAAAGTTTTCAAAAGAACATTAAATCAACAATACAGAAGTCTTGAATAAATAATTTTGCCCCTCAGTGTCCTAATAATTTTATAATGTGCGTCCTGCACTGTTATCACTCTGCACTGGAAAGTTGCAGGTCATGTTTTAATATCTACTATGATATAGTTATACTGTCATAAATATATATGATAGTAATTTTAAGTGTTATGGGTAGTTTGAGTCCAGTCTGTTTACCTAATATTCCACTTTTTTACCCCGGGCTATTGCCAGGAGTAGAATGGGAGCTGAAGAGATTACTAATCAGGCTATTCAATAAAAAACACCCAACAGTTCATATAAGATAACTGAAAGTCCCAGATTAAATTTGACCTGTAGATAATATGGTTACAGTTTTTTTTGAGAGTCCCAAATTCCAAATGTAGGTTTCTCTACAGATAGTCATACTATCAACAAACTATCTATTCATAAGCAACTAACTGTAGATTAGGGGCAGGGGTAAATTCTCAATATGGTTTAGAGTAATGTTTAAGGTGAGGGTTAGGGGTAGTGTTAGTTGATAGTTTGTTAACATTTTGTTGATAGTTTGTAGATAATCTCTAGAGAATCTCATACTTTTAGGACTCTCAAAATAAAGTGTTAGCGAAAATTGTGTAAAACCACAATTATAAATGTAAACTACTCCAATAGCCTTACAGTGTACATTTTGATCCTCCAGATTACCAGCACATATATTAGTATACAATAGATCAATACGCTGAATCGAGCTTCTCTTCCTGTCAATATTAAAAGACAGAGGTTTAAACGTTAATGCTCTCTACCCACATGCATTATTTGCCTCACAGTTACATAAAAATAATGCATTCAGGTAAAAATTGTGGAGTTGTGGGGGTATTTTCTAATTATTAAGGTAGGTCAAATGCTTCTAATGTGATAGGGATAAATTGTGATTTTATTTGACTAAGTAATGGCTTGTTTTAAAAAGTATATCTTTTTTTGGGTAATTTTCTTCACCGGCCTTCCTCATTAGTGCTTGTGTTTGGATGTTTATAGTTGTGTGTCAGCTCAGACGGTGTTATCTGTTTCCGTTCCAGAATTCAGCTCTGATGAAGAGGATGATGATGTCAAAAGTGAATATGCAGACAGCATGGAGGAAGAGGACTCCAAACTGACAGCTCTAACCCTAACTACCACACAGGTAGACCATTTTTTAGTGTTTCCCAAACACTGCTCACACTTACAGTGTATAACACCCTATTCTCTCCATTGTCATCATCTTACTCTGCTTAAACACATGAACAATTTGCATTGTACTCATCACAAAATATTAATATTGTTGTACATTATCCAGGTAAAATCCTTCATTGCACTGTTACCACTGTATATACAGTTGTGCTCAAACGTTTGCATACCCCATGGAGAATTGGTAATAGATACACAATTTCTAAAGAAAGATTGAGTGAGCAGGCAATTATCTTTTATTTTTTATGAGGTTCATATTCAACTCTAGTTCATAACAGAATGTCACAATCATAAAACAAAACATGGCAACAAAGAAAATAATGAAATGACCCCTGTTCAAACATTAGTTCTCAATACGGTGTATTTGCCCCTTTGGCATCAATGACATTGTGCAGTCGTTTATTATAGTTGTCTATGAGGCCCCGAATTCTTGCAGTTGGTATAGCTGCCCATACGTCTTGGCAAACCCCTCCAGGTCATGCAAAGTCTTTGGTCATCTTACATGAACCGCACATTTGAGATCTCCCCAGAGTGTCTTGATGATATTAAGGTCAGGAGACAGTGATGGCCACTCCAGAACCTTGACCTATTTCAGCTGTAACCACTGGAGGGTCAACTTGGCCTTGTTTGTTTGTTTTATTTATTTTACAGGGACAGTGCACATTGATCAACGTTTCCGTAAAAGTGCCGGTTTTAGCCAGCCGGCTAATTTTCAACCGTTGTCCCTGGACAGACTTAAAACAATGGCAATATTAATACAGCCAAGTAAGCACATGTATACCAACATAAGACAGGCAACACACAACATGCAGTGAGAGGAATAACAAAAACAAGCAACAGAATACATAAAATAGGAAGCGTTAACACACCTATTGGAACTGACAACATAAAACAGCAATACACAAATTAAGTGTTATGTTCACAAGTTTGGTTGGCCTTTAACCACGTCTTCACGTGTATAGTGAAGTTGTGATAGGTGGCACAGTTGTGTGTGTCTGCTGGCAGTGTGTTCCAGGCATGGGACGCTCTAATAGAGAATGCTGATTTACTAAACTTTTTCTTAATGGCACTATACAGTGACCTCTTGTGGCAGACCTTGTGGATCTGCTGCCATGGATTTGTGTTTTCTCCATTTTTAAACCATTTGAAAGGCTTCAGTGCAATTAAGAAGATCTGTCACTTACTCGCATATTGTTGATATTTTAAAATGAAACTGACTGCTCAAAAGCAGATTAAGAACTTATTATATTAGCAGAAGAACTGAGTAGAGGGGAAGTCAGATCATATAGGATCTTATAGACAAGACATATATCAGTGTTTTGCACAAGATCTTCCCAACTCAGGAGCTCAAGCTTTCTGAGGATGTAACAATGATGAGAGCTATTTGACTTCCTATAAAACACTTTAAGAGCCTGTTTGTAAGACTGAATGGGTTTTAGGGTTGTACTGCCCAAGTAGTCAAGCAATATGTTAAATATGTTAAGGCTTGTGCTTAGGGTCATTGTTGTGCTGGAATGTCCAAGAGCGTCCCATGCGTAGTTTTCATGCAGAAGAATGCAAATTGTCTGCCAGTATTGTCCGATAACATGCAGCATTCATCTTGCCATCAATTTTCACATGGATCCCTGTGTCTTTAGTGCTCACACACCCCCAAAACATCAGTGAGCCACCACCATGCTTCACAGTGGGGATGGTATTCTATTCACTATAGGCCTTGTTGACCCCTCTCCAAACATAACACTTATGGTTGTGACCATCAGAACAATTTTGGTCTTGTCACTCCAAATTACAGTGTGCCAGAAGCTGTGAGGCATGTTAAGGTGTAGCCGGGCATATGTTTTGTGGCACTGGTGCAGTAAAGGCTTATTTCTAGCAGCTCGACCATGCAGCTCATTTTTGTTTATGTACCGTCTTTTTCCAAGGCTTGGTATCAAGAGATCCTCAAATCTTCCACTTCTTAACCCTTTAATGTCCTAGCTGCAAAAACACCCATTATGTACTCTACCAAACAGTTGAGTCGAACATTAAAGGGTTAATATGTGATTTTACAGTACTGACTGACTGGCATTTGCAAGGCTTTGGATTTCATTTAATATCCATTTCCAACTTTATGCAGTTCCAGTACCTTATTATGCAGGTCTTTGGACAGTTCTTTTCTGCTCCCCATGGCCCAGGATTTAGCCTGCTCCATGCATCTATGTGAGAGTTAACAAACTCATTGACAATTTATACACAGACAATAATTGCAATTTAAAATTCAAAATGACGTAGATTTAGAGCGCGCGACCCAAGGGCGCGCACCAATCTTTTTTTTTAGCAGCACGCGCCAAAGCGGAAACGGGGAGCATGGACGAGGTCGAGGGCACAGTAAACGATTCATATTAACACAGTTAATGGTTCATATTAAAACTATAAATATTTCATAAAAACACAGTTAAGATAATCTTAGCCACTGTTGACATTAACGTCAACATTCTGTTATCATTATGGTTTACAAAGGTGCCAAATGACAATGTGATAATTAATGGCTTCATATGATCACTATCCTTACATTACAGCCTGATTTATTTCACGAAGAGTCATATTGTCAAAAGCAATGCCAAAATTTCACAATTTCTGCCAGGGTATGCAAACTTATGAGCACAACTGTACCTTATACTCCATTTCTTAAATACATGTATTGTTGTTTTAAATTTATAATTATATAAATATATAATTATAAATAAACCTGCGCTACTGTGTCATAACTAATAAACATGGTTAATCCAAGTACACTGACAATGTTGCTTGCTCGACCCTCTCTAATCTCTGCACCTATTAGAAGGCAGAGCATGGTGGAAGTCCTGGGAAGTGGAAGCCCTCCCAGGATGCCGTGGGAGGAGGAGAGGCCCAGGTAGAGGTGAAACAGCTAGTACAACAGAAGATGGTGGTGGAGAGAGAGCTGCGGGAGCTCAAGGCTCACCTGGTGAAGGCAGGCTTCTCCTCCCTGTCCCAGATGAGGTAAAAATAATTAATATTCTGAAACATTAGAGTGATACAGGATATTTCTAATGTTTACTACATGTACATGTATCAGTTCTCATTATGTTTTCACCTTGTCATTCTTGAGCAGTGGATTTGTGGCAAATGTCTGCTGAGGTCTAATTCTCTGAGCTGTTCCTCTGACAGGAAAGCCGTTCACAGCCTACACATGGAAAATGAGGAGCTGACAGCTCACCAGACCACCAGACGGCACAACACCAACTCCTGGGATGATCTCAGGCTTCTTGAAGAAGAGGAGGATGAAGAAGAGTTGCATGTCGATGAGGAGGAAGAGGAGCTGTGTCGGGCTGATCTGTGGGAAGGCTGGGATGATGCCCCAATCCCCACCGTGAGAGATTCTGGCATGGGGAAGAGACACTGTGCTAGGCCCATGTCTCTGGACCTGGGAGCCCTGCTCTCCCACTCCCCACAGGTAGGGGGAGACATAACACAAATTAACACTCAAATACAGGGGTTCCCAAACAAGTGGGCACACCATCAATATGGTGTGCTTGAGCTGCCTGGGAGGGCCTTGGGCCTTTACTGGTCTTGATAATTTGTTCCTTGTTGTTCCGGTTCTGTGTTGTAGGGTATTGATGAGGAGGAGATAGGAAGGGATGGTGGAAGCAGGCAGAGCCACACTGAGGCTGTGGTGGATGAGGAACCTGTGGGGGTTAAGGAGGCTGAGCGTCTGCAGCTGGAGAGCAAGGAGCTGCAGGAGAGACTCATGGTGTCGGAGGCTACAGTACAAGCTCAAGCTGAACAGCTCAAAGACTACAGGGACCTACTGAGTGAGTCCACACACAAACACACACACACACATTGACTTTGTCCTCACAGGGACCGGCAGAAGGTCCTAAAACATTACTCTACTTGTGAAGACTTCTAGTACTAATATGTTCTGTTAAACCAAAACACACACACGTAGTGTCATACATGCAGTCATATGCTAAATGCTGTGTGTCTCTTTGTAGCGGAAACACCCATACAGCAGAACAGTAAGCAGGTACAGGTGGATCTACCAGACATGGGCTACGAGACGTGTGGTCGTAGTGAGAATGAGGCTGAGAGGGAGGAGACTAGCAGCCCAGGTACTTAAATCCCCTACGCACATGTGGCCCTTCATTACACTACAGCAGTACTGGAATCTAGAGTTATTCAGTGATTTAAACATTCTGAAATGACATTCAAGCCACAAGACAACAGTGTCTTATCCACATCTCTTGTTGTTCTTCTCAGAGTTCGATGATCTGGAAATGTGCACATCTCTGGAGTGTAGTGGCTCGAAGTGGTGGTCAGGCACGGTGCATCCTGCGAAGGCCAGTCCTCCGACATCAACCTCACAGTCTGCTGACATCAAGTCTCTCCAACGATTGGTTGAGGACCTACGCTCTCAGCTCTCCAACTCCCAGACGGTGATTCGGAACCTCCAGGGCCGCCTGCGCTCCTTATCCACCTCCAGTGACCCAGTCGGCCACTCCAACGGCCCTTCAAACAGCCGCAAGGTCAACTGGAGCTTCCAGTTCCAGGCCTCGCCCTCTCAGAGCAGCCCGGAGGATGACGAGGGTTGGGAGTCATCTGGAGGTGGTCTCGGACCCTCCCCCTGCCACCCCAAACCTGACAAGGACCTTCAGCAGCTGGAGTCCCGTGTGGGGGCCATAGAGGACCAGCTGAGGAGGGACAAAGGGACCCCAGTAGGAACTCCAGAGGCTGCCACCTGGCCTGGACCTGGGTATGTAGTAGCTCATTATCACCCCTGATCATCCTGGTAGAATGTGTGGAGAATACAGATCCCTTATTAAACACAGCTGGAATGGAATCAACAATAATGGTGTTGCCAGAATTTTACAGTATTGACTAATTTCTTCCTTGTACTGTTTGTCTCATAATATTTACTGTTCTGTCCCATATTTATTGTTCTGTCCCATATTTATTGTTCTGTCTCATATTTACTGTTCTGTCTCATATTTATTGTTCTGTCTCATATTTATTGTTCTGTCTCATATTTACTGTTCTGTCTCATATTTATTGTTCTGTCTAATATTTATTGTTCCGTCTCATATTTATTGTTCTGTCTCATATTTACTGTTCTGTTTAATATTTATTGTTCTGTCTCATATTTATTGTTCTGTCTCATATTGACTGTTTGGTGTGTCTCCTTGCAGGAGGTTTGACACTCTGATCCAGGCACAGGCCCGTGAACTGTCTCACCTGCGCCAGAGGATGCGTGAGGGACTTGGGGTGTGCCACATCCTGACCCAACACCTGGGTGACACCACCAAGGCCTTCGAGGAGCTGTTGCGTGCCAATGACATAGACTACTACATGGGCCAGAGCTTCAGAGAGCAGCTGGCCCAGAGCAGCGCCCTGGCACAGAGAGCCAGCACCAAAATCAGTGGACGTGAGTAAAGAAATATATGCTCTACTCTCTGTACTGTAAACATCATAACAACCAGCAGGCCTCAGTTATATTATTCACATAATTAGCACATTAGCATTTGGAAAACAGAAATTCAGGTAGAGCATAAAAACAGCTCTAATTGACACTGGTTTTCTCTGATTAACAATCAACCAGGGAGGTGTAGCTAAACCAATCTTAAAGGCATAAAGCCAATTTGTTTTATTCCTTTTTATATAACTCACTTTTCTCAGGGATTCTGGTTGAGTTGTATGTAAACACCAAAGGCTTAAAAAAAAAGTCTAATTGCAAAACATGCAAAGAGACAAAATCCTTTGACATAGTCAACCTCTTTGTACCTTACAATGCAATTGAAATTGATTTATTTTAATATAAAAAAATAACACAAACATATCTTATGTTTTTAAACATATCTTATGTTTTTAACTTTAAAGTTATTTAAAGTCTCATAAGGAAGGGCAGTGACAGACTAATTATTTAATCGATAACACTAGCAAATCAGATATAGTATCTCATTGAGTCAGGATATAATATGACCAAAATACTAATAATAATAGCAAACACATACATACAAACTGATCGGTGTACTTGCCAAGGACACAGGCTTCATGTTAAAAAGTATGCTGTGGATTATGTATTATACCCATCAAAACTGTTGTCCTGAGCAGCAGAAAAGTTATAATAGTGTGAATTAGTCAATTAAATTGTAGAAAAACTGACAAATAATATACATATTATACTTTAGCAAGGAAAATGGTGTCAGATGGCTCAGTGGTTAGTGAGTCAGACGTCTAGGTGGAATGTTGCTGGTTTCATTCCTGACTGCCAAATGTTCTTATGTCCTTGGGTAAGGCACTAAACCCAAAAAAAGTTACTTTTACAATTACTTTTCCGTTACTTGTTGATTTCAAGTTTTGGGAAGTCCCTAATTAAGACTAAATGATCAGGTAAATTGAGTTTATATCTTATTGGTGACCATGATTGATATTTTCTTTAACTGATCATTTTGTAAAAATTAGGGACTTTCCAAAACTTGTGAACTCAACAAGTAACTGAAAGGTAATCCTAAAAGTTACTTTACCCAATACTGGTATTCACTGTAAGTCTCTCTGGATAAGAGTGACTGTTAAATGACTTAAATGTAAATGTAAAATGTTGTGAAATCATGAGCAAAATATACACTGGAGTTGCTTACCAGTAAAATGTTTTTTCAAAATTTGTTTGGGGTATTTGTTATTATTTTATTGACACAACAGAAGGAAGCAGAGTCTAGGTAGACAGGTATATAGAGAAACAGGTATATAGACAGGTACATAGACAGGTATATAGACAGGTATATAGAGAAACAGGGCCTGGACTCAAACCCCCTTCGCCAGTAAATCCTCAAATCGGTAGCAAGATTTGGAAATTCCTGTCTAGCCTTGGTCCTCAACACCTTAACAGACAGAATTCTGTGAAAAAAAGGAAAAAGCTTTACAAAATCCAGGTATAATAATCTCTGAGTTTACTCACAATGAGTCACAAATAATTCCTAGCTGTTGTTTTCTGACTTAGGAGGGTGAATGATATTGAATGAAGTCTGTGTATAATTTCCCTTCTATAAAGACCCCATGTAGAGTGAGTCTGTTGTGTGTGTTGTCTATAAAGTGCTAATTTCTTTCCTTAGGGGATCATCCAGAGATACAGGATGACAAGACTGGCACAGAGCTGCTCGCCATACGGTATGTGTGGGCTTTGTTTGCGTATGTGCGTGACATCAGCACATACGTTTTACAGTACAAGTGGTAGATCTCTCCATTTCCTTGTTTTCCTCTCTGTGTCTATTCACAGTATTTCTTTAGTATTTTGTCTTTCTCCACCTCTAATCCCCCCTTATCCCCCTGGAGGACATTTACCATGGCTGGTAGGCTGACTGGTTCATAGAGTTAGCCACTGAAATAGCCACACATTAATGCTAGCATGTTGAGTCAGAGCCTTCACCACTAGCCAACACTAAGTGGGACACGCATTGTAGAGAAGAGTTGTGATTGGATGAAGTCACTGTCCTCTCTCTACCACCCTCTTTTCGTCACGGCAGCAGCTGGCTCAGGCCTCCAAGGGGTATTTTCTTGCCTCCCATCATGCCTCTGTGTGTGGGTGAGGGAATCAGCCAGTCGACCAGGCAGCAGTGGTCTCGTCAAGCGGATGAAGTCAGTTGACCGTGAAATGTACTCCTGTCCTCAGTTTGGGTTCAGACTCAGAGACAGAGGAACGTGTAGAAAGAGAAATTAACTGAATTAGAAAAAGCGTAGAAGAGATATTTACAGAACCAACCACCAACTGTGAGCCTGTTTTGTTTTGCGTTGTCCTGTCTATATATGTGTTTTTCTACCTTTTGATCTCTGAGCGTGACATTGTGGAGTCATTTATGCATACGTGACCTGGTTTGTAGGGTCAAGCTGGTATATGGGGACAACTGTTTAGTGACCTTGCCTGTTATGCAGTAGTGGTAGCCAGCATCATACATGTCATGGACAGGTGGACACAGACTTATGGGCCAAAGCAAAACTTTAGAACACAGCAATCTGCTAGATACAGTACCTGTAAAATACAGGCATGGACTATAGTTCAACCTGGAGGAATGTTAATTACTGCATATTCTAATGAGAGTATACCCACATGCATTTTAAACCAACATTCCTTTGAACACACAGGTGCACTAACGTTTTTCCTTTCTGCAGTCCCTGTCTAATTGAAAGCAGACATTCTGATTTCAGAAAAGAGTTGATGTCCCTTACAGCATTGAGAGCAGGGTCAGGCATTGGATTGTGAGTAATTAGAAGTGCCTGGAGTCAGATGGAGAGAAAAAGAGAGAGGCAGAATGGGATAGAAGCCTGTGGTACGGCCACACAGATGGTCAACTACACAAAGGGGACTTAAATGTGTTTTAGTGTCAGTCAACTCATTTAGGACGAGCCCTTAATTGAGAAAACTGAGGAGATATGGATTTGTATTGATTTCAATTTGATTCCCGTTTCTGTTGTTGGCTGTATGTGTTTGCCTGTGTGTGTGTGTGTGTGTGTGTGTGTGTGTGTGTGTGTGTGTG
>JACXGM010015461.1:0-21385 GCA_016801145.1 Umbra pygmaea | reverse complement strand
GCATCACCTCTATTGTGTTTTTATAGGCCTACGTAAAACTGTCTCAAAACAGATTAATTACATGGAGATTTTTGTTGTTTTTTATGGTATTATATTGCCTTTATAGAATGACAATTCTTTAGTCTAGAATGAAAATCCACCACATGTACTTACTTCATAGATAAACCAGCTAATACTTTTAATACGATTTTCAACTAACCGTGCAATCAGAAAGTGACGTTTTATTCATTTTAAAATGTGTTCCAGTGTCGGAAACAGCCTGAATTACAACATGTGATATTTATGCTGTTGTAGCCTATTTTTATAATTTTATAGGTTCTATAGAATGTAAATGGTTTTCAACTAACAAATTCAGAACAAATATGTTTCTGGATCTGCATTACATTTCAGCACACCCATTATAGCCTATATATATATTTTTTGTAATATTTTATATTCAAATACAATAGCGAACATTTCAGCGGGTGCAGTGTGGATTTTAAAAACAGTTGTGTTTGCTAATTAGAGACTAGAGAAATCGTTTTAATATTTGTTCGTTTTGTATTTTTATATATCCTACTTTTCTTTCTGTAAAATATTGTTGATAAAGGTAAAAAAGATTTGACGAGATAAATAGACGTGAAGCTAAAATGAATCGGTTTCAAGCAAGCTTCGCATTGCATAACAGCACCTGTAAAGACCGGTTTATTTCCATTCAAACCCGCTAATGGTGACTATATATATTAAAATATGTACAACTGTTGAAAAAAGCGTAGCTCTATTGAAGATGTATTTTTTCCTTTTAAAGTCTATTTTGTTCTGCATATCAGACCGGTGCAGTGTGGATTATAGAATTGTTCTATGTAGCCTACAGTTTTTTATAATTATTGAATTATCTGCTTGCCTCAAACGCTTTGCGCTGACGAGATAAATAGACGTAAAGCTAAAATGAATCGGTTTCAAGCAAGCTTTGCATTGCATAACGGCACCTGTAAAGACCGGTTAATTTCAATTCAAACCCGCTTCAGGTAAATATATATTGAAATATGTACAGCTGTTGAAAAAGCGAAGCTCAATTGAAGACATGTAGCTATTTTTTTCTTTTTCAAGTATATTTTGTTCTGCATGGTCAAACAGAACAAAATACAATTTCTTATTTACAGCATCGACTGGGAGCAATTAGGGTAAAGTGTCTTGCCCAAGGACACAACGACATTTGGCTCAGTCGGGGATTTTATTTGTAGCTACCTTATATTAGAAACAATATTGAAAAAGTGTAGAGTTGAATATGCAGTAATTACGGAATGACATAGACGACTATACTCATGGCCTATAATGTTGTTTGATAATTTATATTAAACTACAAAGTTTAGTGCATTTTAGTACATCTGCTTGCCTCAACAACTGTTTGCGCTTCCTGTTTGGCTACCTCTTTCGCGGTGGTCTTGCAACCTAAATAATTATGAAAGTAGCCTACATCCATACATGAAAAATCTAAATACAACTGTAGTATCCATTTTCCGCTAGAAATTCTAATGTTTTAAACTTTAGAGACAAAACTGTCTTTATATGCCAGTTTCTGCTGTCAAGGAATATGAACTTTGGCCATTATTTCTGCTTTTTCCTGGGCGTTCCTTCTGCCGTATTCTGCAGCTACACCAGCGTTCTGTCCGGGGCATTCCTGTGGAGTCGCTAGTCATCTCAATGAATTGGTCGTCTTCTGTAGGGGATTATTGCGTATGAGCAGTAGACAGTGTTACTTTATAAAAAATGTCCAATATATAACTACTATTAGGGTAAAGTGTCTTGCCCAAGGACACAATGATATTTGGCTCAGTCGGGATTCCTTCTGACTACAAGTCTGACTCCCTACCCACTGAGCCATCTGTGCTAGTCATCTCAATGAATTGGTCCTCTTCTGTAGAGGATTATTGCGTATGAGCAGTAGACAGTGTTACTTTATAAAATAGTGCTTTTTACACTTTGTAATGTCACATTTTTCAATATTTGCATTGTTCTTGTTTTTGAAATATTGATTATTGTCTCATCCAGTTGTTTTGAGCAAACACTGCCTCCCTTGCCAGCCTACATTTGCATAATATCTTTATTATTTTGAGTGTTGTGTCAATAAATAATGGAATTAATAGAAATTGGCACAAAATGACAGAATTTCCTCAAGTTTGTCTCGCCCCACTTGTCATGTCTCTATTCCCAACCAGTGGGGCGCGCACCACAGTTTGACTAACGCTGAGTTATGTTATGTCCTGGATTGTAACAAGCCATGCAGTTTTTCACAAATCTTTCAAAACTTTTTCAAGTGTCTTAGGCTGCAGCAAACGTCTGTTTTCAAGTGTTGTCTTCTTGTGCTTTGAGTGTAGGCTAATTGTCAGCCTAATGGCCCCTCCTCCAACCCCCTTACCCCCTCTGTCCGCAGTGTTGTACGAACTGAGCATATATTAGGCTACTGTGAAACTGAGCAAAAGAAGCCCCCACACAAGGACTTTGTGTAAGCTCTTTGCCAACGTGTTGAAACATCACCAATGCTGTGTAATATAGGCAACAGAGAGTAAACCTTTAGTTAACCATTTGATCATATTTTTTGTAATATCATTACAAATACGCCTATTATTGAATTACTTATTTTGTTACATTACAAATTGATTTGAGTAATATAGGCAAAAAAATGTATTGGGCATTTTATCATCAGCAGATGAAAGTAGCCTACATCCATACACGAAAAATCTAAATACAATTGTAGTATACATTTTCCGCTAGAAATTCTATTGTTTTAAACTTTAGAAACAAAACTTTCTTTATATGCCAGTTTCTGCTGTCAAGGAAGATGTAGACTTGAACCGTGTTTACAGACATTTAATCTTTTATGTAGTTTTCATAATCATAACTTCATGGGCATCCTAGTTCTTTCATAAATCCCTCTGCCCTTTCATTTATGTCAGGCGTCATGCGAACTGAGCACATATTTTTTTTAGTTAGTGTAATAGGCTATATCCAACATGGAGAATTACATGTGTAAATGCAGCGACATTTGGCCAATTGTGATTTTAAAATTTAAGGATTATGGTAGCAATGGAAATAACAAATAGCCTACTTATAATACAAATATTATTCAATTTTTTATTTTGCTACAACATGAGTGTAGCCTATGTAAAATGTTGAATTATGAGAACAGTGTTTTGTTGTTGAAAAATAATCTGCAACAATTCTAAAACACATGATAGTCACTTTAGTTATTACATTATACTGCAAAGACTAAAGTTAAAAGTATTTTACGACATGATAAACATTATTTAGTTAATTCTCAGCAAGGGCTAAAGATCTTTTGTCTGTGGTTATTGGCCATTGAGCCATGGAAAGCATTCATTCAGTGAGAGGTGCTTAGCGCCTTGGTTGCTAGGCGCCTGGGTACCAGATAATTGGCTGGGTACCAACGTTAGGCGGCGTCAGATTTTGGCGGTTTTAGTAGTAATTAGGGGTAAAAAAAAACATGGAAATCATTGATGAAAAGCTTTCTGTTTGAGATTTTTGAAATTGGACAACAGAATAATGTAAAATAAACATATTTAGGAAAAGTCAAGGAAGGAGGAGGGTGTAGCTTTCAAAATCACAGATATATTTTAATTACAAACTCAAACGCCCGATGGCGTCGGCCTTTGGCGGTTCTAGTGTTAAACCAACCTGACTTGCATTAGAGATTCCATACTTGGCCCTGTAATGACAGATGGATCAATTAGGTTTTACTCTTACATTTATATAGTTTAATAAACATAGTATATTTTCTAAAATGCATAATTAACCACAAGATCAAGCAAAAAGGTGCAAGTTCAGACCACGGTACACATGAATACAAATACACAAGAATTACACAAAGGGTAAAAAGAGGAAAAAAAAGACTGTAAAAATTGCACAAGAAAAGTTTAAGTAAATGTACAATTAGTGCAAAGAAATACGTTTCAGAGGTAGATCAAATTGGTATGTAAAGTGGCAGGCAAATACAATGTAATAAATTAACACGCGAGTATGACTGTGCAAACGGTTATTGGGCAAATAACAGTAGATAAGATACTGAAAATAAAATGCTGTGCAAGTCAGTGTGTACAAAGACGTCATGGGGCAAAAGTATATGTATTTCAGAGTACTGTACTGTACAAAGACAACGACGATTGGTTGATAAAATAGACATTGTTAAAAGGGTTCAAAATTAACTATTTCATCCACCAGCCAAACGGCTAGTGAATGTTCAAATTTTACCAGCCACTCAATAAATTACTACAGTTTTTTGGCTGGTGAGTGAAGTTAATCTACCTAATATAATCTAATATGGTTGTATATGGACAACTATATTTTACCAGCGTTTGGCTGGTAAATGGTGCTAATTTAGAACCCTGATTATTAACCCCACACTGTGGAAATTCCTATGCTACACCATCTCTAAATAATAAAAACATATGCAATTAGCAGCGTTATGAAAACCGCATTTTCTGCATGTTTTGTTACATTTTGTTTGCACAGACGTACCATGGCGAAAGGTATATGGACAACCTGATGGCATTTTTAGCTAGCTAGCTTAGTAGCCCACATAAACAGAGGTAAAAAATGAACTTATATTTACCTTAGATTTGAAATTCATCCATCATTTTGTCCTTTTCACAAAACACCTCAGAGCAAAACAATGGCGGTATATAGGGAGAGGAAAACCGGAAAAGCTACATTTCGGAAGGATATATTAACCTGACAAATCACAGTCTTTGCGCTCTGCGTAGCCTCAACGGGCAAGTTACATTTTTGGAGAGGTGCACGTTTCTCGACGGCGGAGGTTATGGCGGAGGGTCCGCGTTGATGCAGAGAGGTCTACGTGGGTACGCCGTCGATTTGACGCAGAAGCATAAAACACGCTTAAGTAGTTGTAACGTTGTGAATATTATAGCTACACTAAAACCGAGATATTTGCTACAACCCCTAAATTCTAAGCTTTAGGGACATATAATACATTTATATATAACCTAAACAATGTGGATGTAAGCCGTGTTTCTAGTCAACATTCCATTTTATTTAAGGCGCATGTGTACAAGGCACATAGCTCACATCTTGAGGTTTTTATAACTACTATAAAATGGAGACATTTGCTACATTCCTGAGTGTCTAAGCTTTCTATAGATGTATAATATGTATCAGGCAAGATCAGCATCAGCACCTGGGCCCAATGGCATCACATATAGGCTCTACAAGAACACCCCCAGAGTCCTTAAATACCTCTGGAAGCTGATGAAGGTGGCTTGGCAGAAGGGAGTGATACCGAAAGCATGGAGAAGAGCAGGAGGTATCCTGATCCCCAAAGAGAAAGACTCGTCATCCATCAACCAGTTTCGCCAGATCAGCTTGCTGAATGTAGATGGAAAGATCTTCTTCAGTGTCCTGGCAAAAAGGCTCTCTACATTCCTGCATTCCTGTTTCTCAGGATGTCTGGAGCATGCCAATATCATCTGGCACCAGATACAAATGGCCAAAAAGGACCGGAGAGACCTACACCTGGTGTTCTTGGACCTTACCAACGCCTTCAGCTCAGTCCCTCACAAGATCTTGTGGATGGCCTTTAACTACATTGGTGTACCAAATCACATCACAGGTTTGATTTAAGAGCTACTTTCAGGATCTCGCTACTTTCAGGATCTCCAGGTCTGTGTAACATCTGAGAACAACACCACTGCCTGGCAGCATCTGGAGATCGGCATCATGGCAGGCTGCACAATTTCCCCCCTGGCATTCGTCATGGCAATGGAGCTGATCATACGGGCATCTCGATGGGTTATGGGAGGCGAGAGGACCAAGACCGGCCTGCGTCTTCCACCAATTAGAGCCTACATGGACGACATGACCATCATTACAACAACAAAACCATGCACTAGACGCTTGCTTCAGAAACTTCAGGAAAACATCCAGTGGACAAGATGGCGTTCAAGCCAAGTAAGTCACGCAGCATTTCCATCGTCAAAGGCCAACTAGCAGGCGAGAAATTTTACATCAGTGATGAACTAATTCCAACAGTCCTAGAGAAGCCCATCAAGAGCCTCGGACGATGGTATAATGGAGACCTCAAAGACATCCAGCAACTTGAGCAACTCCGGCAGGACACTGCTAACAGCCTTAAGCAAATCAACAACACGGCACTGCCCGGGAAACTGAAGCTCTGGTGTTATCAGTTTGGGCTGCTACCCAGACTCCTGTGGCCATTGACAATGTATGAGGTCTCGCTTAGCCATGCCAACTGACTGGAAAGGCTAGTGAATTCTCACGTGAGGAAGTGGTTCGGACTACCCTAATGCCTCAGCAGCATTGGACTCTATAGCAACGGAGCCCTGACACTGACAATTTCTAGCTTGATTGAAGATTTCAAGTGTGCCAAGGTGAGGATGGACATGTCCCTCAGTGACTCCTGCGACCCTGTGGTGAAAGGCGCTGCTCCTACCCTAGCAACAGGAAGGAAGTGGACCCCAGCCACAGCCGTGCTACAGGCTAAATCTGCTCTCCTCCATCCTGACGTAGTGGGCCGTGTCCAACAAGGCAGAGAAGGCTTTGGCCTCGGAACTGTAACACCGCTCTGGCAAAAGGCATCTGCAACCGAACGTCGAAGCATGGTGGTAGAGGAGGTGCGCCAACGGGAGGAAGCAGTCAGATGCACCAAAGCCATAGCACAAGCCATACAGGGTCGCTGGATGACGTGGGAGGGTGTAGAGAAGAGAAAACTCACATGGAATGAACTCTGGGGCATGGAATCCAACAGACTGAGCTTCATCGTCCGAGCTACATATGATGTTCTGCCTTCTCCGATAAACCTAACGCTATGGTTTGGAAAGGACCCATCCTGCCCACTGTGTACAACCCCTGGAACACTCAAGCACATCCTGGTTGGTTGTAGGACCAGCCTCACTCAAGGCAGATACACATGGAGACACAACCAGGTCCTCAGGTGTCTTGCTGACAAACTTGAGTGTAAGAGGGTATCCGTCAATGCCCAACCCTTCAACAACCAGGATGTGCGCCGCCACCCACCATCGTTTGTTCGGGAGGTGGACAAGCTGAGGACTAGTTACTTTTTAACAGATGATGTTTATTGCATTTACATAATCCCCTTTCGGATTTAATGCTTTTTGTTGATGCATTAAACACCCAAGTAAAAAAAAGTATATTTAAATGTACTTGAAATGTATTTTATTTATCCTAAATATACTTCTAATATATTATTTTGCTATGTATATTTTGAAAGTATACTTCAAATATACTTAAATACATTGAATACATACTTATGGTTAACCATAAGTATACTAGAAGTATAATACTGGAGTATAATTTAAATATACTTTTTTTTTACTTGGGCATAATCTGTTAAAAAATAACAAGTACTCTGAGTAGGTTTTGAGAATAATACTTTGTACTTTTACTTAATTACTTTTTAACACCAGTAGTTGTAATTGTAGTTGAGTAGTATTTCAGTAATGTAACATTACTTGTACTTGAGTACAGATTTTCAGTACTCTTTCCACCACTGACTATTGGATATTCTTAATAACCACTCTTGATGGTTCTGTTTTAGAATGGGGCCATATAAATACCTGGGAATTTGGTTAGACGATGGTCTCTCTTTAAATACACATTAGTGAGCTGGTGAAAAAGGTGATATTGAGAATTGCCTTTTTATAGAAATAAATCATGTCTTTCATCAAAGCATAGGAAGGAAACTGTAGAGGTCACTTTTATGTCAACCCTTGATTATGGTGATGTAATCTATATATGCATGGGTCAGTTTTAGCCTTAAAACAATTGGATACAGTATATCATGCAGCATTACACTTTATTACTGGAAAATAATTGCCACATGATTGCCTGTTATACACATATGTAGGCTGGGATTCCTTTCATTTCAGAAGATCCCGACATTGGTAAATGTTTGTTTATAAGGCTATACTACAGAAACCTCCTATCTGTGTGTGGCAGTGATGAAAAAGATGATGATGATGAAAATTGTGGTGTGGTAGTGATAAAGATGGTAGTGTGGTGTTAATGATGATGATGACAATGATGAAGATGAAGATGGTAGTGTGGTGGGGATGATGATGATGATGAAGATGTTAGTGTGGTTGTGAAGATGATAAAAATGAAAATGAAGATGTGTGTTGGTGATGATGATGAAGATATTAGTGTGGTGGTAACGAAGATGATGATAATAGTGTTTTGTTGATGAACATGGAGATGATGTTGCTGATGAACATGAGGATGGTAGTGTGTTGGTGATAAAAGATGATAATAACGATGACAAAGAGGAAGACAGTGGTGTGGTGGTGATGAAGACGATGATGATGATGATGGTAGCGTGGGGGTGATAATGATGATAATGAAAATGAAGATGTAAGTGTGGTGGTAATGAAGATGATAGTGTGTTGCTGATGAAGAGGAAGATGGTGGTGTGTTGGTGATGAAGATGATGAAGATGGTAGTGTGGTGGTGATGAAGATGATAATAACGATGACAAAGAGGAAGACAGTGGTGTGGTGGTGATGAAGACGATGATGATGATGATGGTAGCGTGGGGGTGATGATGATGATAATGAAAATGAAGATGTAAGTGTGGTGGTAATGAAGATGATAGTGTGTTGCTAATGAAGAGGAAGATGGTGGTGTGTTGGTGATGAAGATGATGAAGATGGTAGTGTGGTGGTGATGAAGATGATAATAACGATGACAAAGAGGAAGACAGTGGTGTGGTGGTGATAAGGATGATTATGAAGATGGTGGTGTGGGGGTGATGAAGATGAAGTTAAAGATGATTACAAAGACAAAAACAGTAGTGTCGTGGTGATGAAGATGATGAAGTTTATGAAGATGATGAAGATGGTAGTGTGCTGGTGATAATGATGTTGATGATGGTAGTGTGGTGGTATTGTTGTAGTGATGATGATGATGAAGATGATGACAAAGAGGAAGATAGTGGTGTGGTGGTGATCAACATGAAGATGGTAGTGTGATGCTGATGAAGATAAAGTTAAATAGTTAAACAGTAGTGTGGTGGTGATGACGATGATGAAGATAAAAATTATGTAGATGATGAAGATGGAAGTGTGGTGGTGATGATGGTAGTGATTATGATGAAGGTGATAGTGGTGGTGGTGATGAAGATGATGAAGATTGTTGTCTGCTGGTGATGATGATGAAGGTGGAATTGTGGTGGTAATGGTGATGATGATGAAGATGGTAGTGTTGTGAAGATGACAATGATGACAATGATGAAGATGGTAGTGTGGAGGGGATGAAGATTATGATGAAGATTGGAATTGTGGTGGTGATGAAGATGATGATGATGAAGATCTAAGTGTGTTGGTGATGATGATGAAGAAAAGATGACAGTGTGGTGCTGATAAAGATGAGGATGGTAGTGTGTTGGTTATGAAGATGGAAATGAACATGAAGATGGTAGTGTGGCGGGAAAGAAGATGAAGATAGTGGTGTTGGTTGTGATATGGATTTGGGTGTCCTCTGGTGTTGGGTGTGCTGTGCTGTGGTGTTGAGTATGCTGTGATGTTGGTTGTGCTGGGGAGTTGGGCTGTCTATGGTGTTGGGTGTGGTCTGGTGTTGGGTGTGGTGTGCGCAATTCTAAACATTCCGTCCATTAATTCCTTTGGCTCAGCTGCTAACGCTCAAATGTCCCTCCATTCATTCCTTTGGGAAATATTTCACCATGAAAACGTAAATATTTTGTAAACCGTTTAACAAAACCTTCCACAGTAGCAGCGCATTGGGGAATGAGACGCACATTTTGGTACCTTCCATCCCTACAATCGTAGGAAACACCTTCTCAAACAGACAACACTCGTAATATTTGTGATATGATATATATGGCAACACCTCAAACCTAAGGAAACACTATCTCAAACAGACAACACTCTTGGTAATATTTGCGACATGATGTAAAAATTGAAAACGAAGTTGCCCGCAGCTATCAATGTTAGCTCCGAAGACATTGAGCCCTCCATGTATGAAACTTCATACCTAGTTGGATAAATTGTTGTTGGAGATAAGTGGTCTTTTTCATTACTTTATCATTATAGCATCATATTAGCATTTAGCATTTTACTAGCGTATTTTTCACATAGCTTAGGACATGTTGACGACTCATGTTATTTAACGTTCATCACCATAACAGTATTCGGCTGTGTATCAGCTTAGCTAACGAGCCAAATTCAAGCATAAATGTAATCAATTAAACAATAAGCTTTTAAATTATAAACATATATATATATATTTTATGTGCTGCCACGTTTCAGGTACCGGTATTGGTTCAAATGCGAAAGGTACCCAACCCTAACTAGGACTGATTCATTGGAACACACAATTGGTTTGGTGCGCTCATTAAGCCTCAAACTTCATATACAGGTACATCCAATCATGAGAAATGGGTGGCCAAGGTGTTGTTCTTTTTGATTCCCCTCTGGAGTGGCAACATGGGGCCCTAAAACAACTCTTAAATGACCTGAAAACAAAGATTGTTCAACATTATTGTAGTGGAAGTAGAAAATGTTTACAGGACAGCTGATATTAAGAGCTGGCAGCCGGCTGGCTACCCCACACCTATCCTTCCCAGAGTTGCTTCCTTAGAAACGCAAATACAGAGGATGAAGGGAGGTGTGAAGTATCACCCCTTTCACTGGACCACACAGCCTGAATGTAAAGACCAATGGAACCTCTTATGTAAAACACCAGCCAAAGGACCAAATAGTAAAATATATGATGTTTTTGTTCGTTGCCATAGTGCTGTGTGTTAGAGTAGATTAATTACATTTAATCTGTATAGTCTTTGCTTTGGGCGGTTTTAGGATTTTAGGACGACATGTATTAATATTCTTGGTATTAATTTGGTATAACTTGTGATTTCATTGTCTGGTTAAAGAGTTGTATTTTATGCCTTTAATTGGAATTAAATATTATTGCTTTGAACTGAGCCTTGTTTGTGACATTCCAAGTTTATTCCTAATGTCTCCGATAAAGTTATATGGAAATCATTGTTAGCCTATTCTCTGCCTGCTCGTAGTTTTTGCTATTATCACACACACACACACACACATACTTTGCTAGCAAGCTATTCTGGTGCCTTTCGTGTAATCACTGAGATGTATTTATTTCTGCAGCGGGGCCCGCAGACGGCTTAAGCCAGGATTTTTTTGAGCTATTCGGGCCGGTAGCAAGTTCAGCCCATTTGCGGGCATTCCTTTCTGCCCCACCTCTACTAATTCAGTTCAGCCTCCAGAGGCATTTCCGTTACGTAAGAAGTGAGCCAAAGCACCATCAGTCCTGCCGTTCTGTAGCAGGCACATTCCGCGAGGACAGATTACATATTACATATTTAGCGGGACTTGGCACGTCTAGACTAGCTATCTAGCGGCTTCCAAGTTCACGCCCGCTAGGCTGAGGTTGAACTTGCCCAGTTAACACATAAACAAATGGAGTCAGATTTATAGATATTAAATATCAGGCAAAGAAGATCAATAAGATCATTCTCTACGCTTTTCATTAAGCACATTATTTATCATTTAACTCAGAACATTGCCCCAAGGGAAAAGGAAATATACCAATTATTAACATATTAATTCCATGTGCATATTCATTATATTTCTCTCCCCTTAACTACATTTGGTGACGGCCTGATGTGATACCTGGCTAAGTAGAACGGTTTTCGATCAGTGCATGTAGAATGTTGGATATGGATTTTATTTCAAAAGGGAAAACCGGACAAATCTGCTGGACGGACTGTGTTGTTTTTTTTCTTGTATAAACATACTGTACTATAGACAAATCTAGTACTTACTGTATGTTTATTGCTAGACTTTTTATACTACATATCATTTTTATGCTGATGACACACAAATTTATCTCCCTTTGAAACCCAATGATTCTGTTCAACCCCTCTTAGACTGTATAGCAGATATAAGAAAGTGGCTTTCGAGTAACTTTCTCCAACTGAATGAGGATAAGACTGAAGTGATGATTTTTGGCCCTGTTGGTTCTAGAGCCAGTCTTGCTAACAGGATCGGAAATGTTTTCCCCAAAGTCAATTCTCATGTAAGGAATCTCTGCGTCATCATTGACCCAGACCTTGGGTTAGTTAAGCAGATTAACTCAGTGGTAAAAAATAGTTTTTATCAGTTACGCCTGATTTCTAAGTTTAAATCTGCATTGTCTTTTAAAGACCTTGAAACAGTTATTCATGCTTTTATCACCTCACGTTTGGATTATTGTAATTCCCTTTACTATGGTCTACCCCAGTCCTCTCTCTCCTGTCTTCAGATGGTGCAGAATGCTGCTGCCAGTCTTTTAACATCCACTAAGAAGTTTGACCCCATTTCCTCAGGCTTTTAACATCCACTAAGAAGTTTGACAACATTTCCCCAGTCTTTTAACATCCACTAAGAAGTTTGACCATATTTCCTCAGTCTTTTAACATCCACTAAGAAGTTTGACCACAGTTTCCCAGTCTTTTAACATCCACTAAGAAGTTTGACCACATTTCCCCAGTCTTGGCCTCTCTGCATTGGCTTCCTGTCCAGTATCAAATACATTTTAAAATGTTATTGTTTGTTGTTAAAGCTCTTAATGGACAGGCCCCTTTGTATATCTCCGACCTCATACAACCACACACACCCATTAGGACACTGAGGTCTGCGGATAAACTTCTTTTAAACTCCCCCCGGTCTCGCTGTGTACGTACAGGTGATAGAGCTTTCTCATTTGCCGCTCCTAGGCTATGGAATCAGCTTTCCCTTTCAATTAGGCAGGCTCCTTCATTGACGGTTTTTATATCCAAGCTTAAAACACACTTACATGCATTAGCGTTTCCCACTACCTGTTGAGTGATTATATTTATTTTACTGACTGATAGTTTGGTTTTTACTATGTATTCTATGGTGTTTTTATGCTTCTGTTCAGCACCTCGGTCAGCCTTGCTGTGTTAGAGTGTGCTTTATAAATAAATTTACTTACTTACTTACTTACTATTTGTTTTCAAGGTAAACATACATTGCAATGTTGGAGTTAAACAGTGATAATTCAAGAATGGAGAATCAAGAAATGTTTTCTTACTTAAACGCATGGGAAATTATGTGAGCAATACGCTTACAAAACTAACTGCGCATGGATTAAATCCAACAGGCAACAACAATAGTATATTAAATTGATACGTTTCTGTTAGAGTTACACTAAGCAGTTCAAAGAAATACAAAATAGTGCTCTCGGCTCTAGGATATTTAATGTTCAGAAACAATTTGGCTATGATAAAGGAAGACCGATGGCAAATTGCTTGTTTTAAAACAGTTCTATCAATAAAACTAAAAGAGCTAAAAAACATATACGGTGAAATGGATGAGAATGAAACTGGAAAACAACATTGGACATGCCAAACCCAGGCTCCGGCTGACGAGTTAAACTCTAAAAGACCTCAGTTGGCGAGCGATCAAGAAAATGCAACAACCATAGAAGAGTGCTGCATTAATACAGGCATCCCTTTCGCAGGAATTCGACAGGCAGGGTTAAACAGAACATTTAATCCAGGTGGCTTGTTAGACATTAGCACAAATGTAAAGGCCAAACCAGGAAAGGCTGGCGCTATAGTTTTGCTAGTCTCACCGCCGATCGAGGGGGAACAGAGCACCAGAGGTTATAGCATAGAGGGTAGTGACGTTGGCACAGCATTTCTAAACAATGCAGAACCACACGTGTCACAGGCCTTTAGCAACAGGGCATTTCCTCCAAAAAACACGTTCATTCCCTCAGTTGAGGGGTTTAAAAATATTGAACACACACCAGAATTCACCAAATCTGAGTTTGAGCAGGCAACAACAGCTCAGCTACAGGGGTTGAATGGTGAAACTACGCTGGCGCAACCATTAAAACAGCTAGCCAATCAAAAGTTATCATGTTGTTCATTTTGCCACAGGGCAGCCCACACAAAAGCAGAGTGCCACCGGAAAAACAAACAGGGCAATTCTGATCGAAATAAGCATAGTGGAGACACCAAAGGTAATGCTAAATCTTATGCTAACTGTCTGCTAGACAAAGTAAGAAAAGTGCTTTATCAATCGAAAGTGCAACGTCCACATGCTGCAAAAATACAACTGAAATACAACAAACTGAAATACAACAAATACAGAATTTTAAAAAACCCTCATGAGCAGGATTCTGCATTCATATCAGATCCCACTAAAACTCTCTCAACCTATACTAAATAGGGATACGCGATCCCCATTTCTGCACTTGGAGCTTTGGTTCTAAGCAGCAAAATAATAAGAGTTGAGGCTACTAGCTTGGCGGGTCAGCTATCAAATGCCTTAACTGAAACAGGAGCCACTCAATACACTCAATTTTAGGACGACATGTATTTTATGCCTTTAATTGGAATTAAATATTATTGCATTGAACCGAGCCTTGTTTGCAACATTCCAGGTTTATTCCTAATGTCTCCGGTGGAGTTATATGGAAATCATTGTTAGCCTATTCTCTGCCTGCTCGTAGTTTCTGCTATTATCAGACACACACACACACACACACTTTGCTAGCAAGCTATTCCGGTGCCTTTCGTGAAATCACTGAGATGTAACTATTTCTGCAGCGGGGCCCGCAGACGGCTTAAGCCGGGATTCTTTTGGGCTATTTGGCCCGGTAGCAAGTTCAGCCCAATTGTAGGCATTCCTCTCTGCCGCACCTCTACTAATTCGGTTCAGCCTCCGGAGGCATTTCCGTTACGTAAGAGGTGAACCGAAGCACCATCAGTCCTGCCGTTCTGTAGCAGACACATTCCGCGAAGACAGATTACATATTACATATTTAGCGGGACTTGGCACGTCTAGACTAGCTATCTAGCGGCTTCCAAGTTCACGCCTGCTAGGCTGAGGTTGAACTTGCCCAGTTAACACATAAACACATGGAGTCAGATTTATAGATATTAAATATCTACGAGGCAAAGAAGATCAATAAGATCATTCTCTACACTTTTCATTAAGCACATTATTTATCATTTAATTCAGAACATTGCCCCAAGGGAAAAGGAAATATACCAATTATTAATGTATTAATTTAATGTGCATATTAATTACATTTCTCTCCCCTTAACTACATTATGGTTTAGAGGAAGGCTACAAAATCTATTGCAGAGATTTCAGCTGTCAGTATCCACTGTGAGGAACATAGTAAGGAAATGGAAGACCACATGCACATTTCTTGTTAAGGCCAGAAGTGGCAGGCCAAGTAAAATATCGGAGAGGCAAAGGCGAAGGATGGTGAGAATGGTCAAAAACCACCTACAGACCACCTACAGAGACCTACAACATCATCTTATGGCAGATGGTGTCACGTGTGCATCGTTCAACAATTCAGCACACTTTGCACAAGGAGAAGCTGTACAGGAGAGTGATGCGGAAGAAGCCTTTTCTGCACACACGCCACAAACAGAGTCGCTTGAGGTATACAAATGCACATTTGGACAAGCCAGCTTAATTTTGTAAGAAGGTGGACTGATGAAATAAAGATTGAGTTATTTGATCATAACAAGGCCATGGCAGCAGAAGAACACAGCGTTCCATGACAAATACTTGCTACCCACAGTAAAAATTTGTGGAGGTTCCATCATGCTGTGGGGCTGTGTGGCTAGTGCCGGTACCGGGAATCTTGTTAAAGTTGAGGTTCACATGGATTCCACTCAATATCGGTATATATTTGCGCTGGGGCTGGATATCAATAAGACAACAACTAAAAAAACAAGCACAATGTTCTGGAATGACCATCCCAGTCCCCAGACATGAACATCATTGAAAATCTTTCGGTTGATTTGAAGCAGACTGTCCATGCTCGGCAACCATAAAACCTAACTGAACTGGAGAATGTGACTTTGAAACAAACAGTCATGGTGTAAAAACTATTATGGCTATGGCTCAGCTGTTGAGATGTGTAGTGACAGCAGGAATAGCTGAACATTATTATATAGCATATGTGTATATGGACAAAAAATGTATGAGTGGCGGCAATTTAAATATTATTTCAAGATTTGGCAGTTGGCAGCTGCTAACTCTGACCATTCTATCCATTCATTCCTATGGGAAATATTTCACTACAAAAATGTAAATATTTTGTGAACTGCTTAATGACATTTTCCACAAGACTATAGCAACGCGAATGGGAACGGGCCGCAAGTTTCGATACCTTAATTTTGTATGTAGTATAAAAACTCTGGGAGGAGTAGCACAGCCAAATTATATTATAATAACTATAATAACAAAAAACTAAATTAGGTAAAATTTCTAGGGAAATTGTTTGAAGTGTTCTTGCCGCCACAAGTAGTTTTTAGAGTGGCAGGAATAACTAATACACACTATTATACACTATTACAAAACTAATAAACACTATTACAATAATATTACAATACTATTACAACAGTATTACACACACTATTACAACACTATTACACACTATTACAACACTATTATACACTATGACAACACTACTATACACTATTACAACAATATTACAATACTATTACAACACTATTACAACACTACTACACACTATTACAACACTATTACAACAGTATTACACACTATTACAACACTATTACAACAGAATTACACACTATTACACACCATTACAACACTATTACACAATATTACCCAGTGTTACAACACTATTACAATATTATTACACACTATTACAACACTATTACAAAACCATTACAATACTATTACAAAACCATTACAACACTATTACACACTATTACAACAGTATTACACACTATTACACACCATTATAACACTATTACACAACATTACACACTGTTACAACACTATTACAACACTATTACAACACTATTACAACACCTTTACAATACTATTACACACTATTACAACACTATTACACAGTATTATACATTATTACAACAGTCGTACACACTATTACAATACTATTACACTACTATTACACTACTATTACAACACTACTACAAAACATTAAACACTGTTACAACACTATTACAACACTATTACAATACTATTACACACTATTACAACACTATTACAACACTATTACAACACTATTACACACTATTACAACAGAATTACACAATATTACACACCATTACAACAATATTAATCAATATTACACACTGTTACAACACTATTACGACACTATTACAATACTATTACAACACTAATACACACTTTTACAACACTATTACAACAGTATTATACACTATTACACACCATTACAACAATATTACACAACATTACACACTGATACAACACTATTACACACTATTACAATACTATTACACTACTACTACAACACTATTACAACACTATCACAGCACTATTACACACTATTGCAATACTAATATGCACTAATAATAGCCTGATTAGTCTCTTGCTAGCATGATGCTAGCATGATTAGTATGTTGCTAGCATGTTTTTTGGAAGATATTAACATTATTAACATTTTGCTAGTATGTTTTTAGTATAATACTAGCATGATTAACATGTTGCTAGCATGATTTTAGAAATATATAAGTATGATTAGCATGAAGCTAGCATGATACTAGCATTACTAACATGTTTCTAGCATGATGCTAGCATGTTTTTAATAAGATATTAGAATGATTAGCATGATGCTGGCATGTTTTTTATGAGATATTACCATGAATAGTATAATGTTAATATGGTGATAGCATGTTTTTAGCAAGGTATTAGTATGATTAACATGTTGCTAGTATATTTTTAGCAAGATATTAGCCTGATTAGCATGTTGCTAGTATGATGCTAGCATGATTAGATTAACATGATACTAGTATATTTTTAGGAAGATATTAATATGATTAGCATGATACTATCATGATACTAGCATATTTTAACAATATGTTAGTATGATTAACATGATTCTTGCATGTTTTTAGTAAGATATTAATATCATTAACAGTATGTTGCTAGCATGATTAGCATGTTGCTACCATGATGTTAGCATTATTATGTTTCTAGCTGTAACGACTGGAAACAGAACGTATAAATATAGGTGTTTAATATTTCTGAAACACAACCTCCAATGATCAAGAGTACAGAAATGACAGGCAGTTCATAAACGAAGTCCAGGCATAGCTCAGAACACAAATCTTATGGGCAAAGGTTCAGGTCCGAATTCCAAAAACGTGGTAATGAGACGGGTCAGGGTCGAAGCACAGGTAAACTCAGGCGGCAATACAAGGCAGGATCCAAACTTGTTGACAATGGTGAAGAGCAGCAAGGGTCGGTACACAAACACTCTCAGGCTATGGTACAAGGGGCAGGCAGATCTCGGTAGTCAAAGAGAAACAGGTCAACACACAGTAATCCAAATACGTCATGAAATGCTTAGTAAGTCTAACAAAGACATTCAAACAAGGGATCCTATATACTGTGTGGGATATTGCATCAAGGTGTTTAGAATTTCAGTAATTGTGATCTTGACAACGTGCTGCGTTCGTGTGTATGTGGATCTGGTCTGTTTTCATCCTCAAGGTGGGACTGAATGGAAGATGAGCTTTCGGATCTTACAGCTAGCATGTTTTAAGCAAGATATTAGTATGATTAGCATGATGCTAGTATATTTTTTATAAGATATTAGTAAGATTAACATGTTGCTAGTATAATTTTAGTAAGATATTAGCCTGATTAACATGTTGCTAGCATGATTCTAGCATATTAACATGATGCTAGCATGTTTTTAGGAATATATAATCATGATTTACATGATGCTACCATAATGCTAGCATGTTTTTAGTAAGATATTAGCATGATTAACATGATACTAATTTGACACTAGTATGATTAGCATGTTGCTAGCATGATGCTAAGATTAGGTAACACTTTATTTTGAGAGTCCATCTCTAGATGCTCTACATATTATCTGCATACTGTCAACAACATTTTAACAAACTATCTACTAACCCTAACCCTAATCCTAACCTTAACCGTTCCCCTTATGTTAAACCTAACCTTAACCATTACCCTAAAACATATTCTAAACTTACCCCTACCCTCAAAATACACAATTAGTTGCTTATCAACAGATGGTTTGTTGATAGTTTGTTGATAGTTATATCATCAACAAACTATCTGTAGAGCACATACAGATGGAATGTCAGACTCTCCAAATAAAGTGTAACCTAACACTATTATTATTATGTTACTAGCATGTTTTTAGCAATATATTAGTATGATTAGCATGATGCTAGCATGTTTTTGGTAAGATATTAGCATGATTAGCATGATACTAGCTGATATTAGCATGATTAACATGATCCTAGCTTGATACTAGCATGATTAACATGTTGCTAGCATGATGCTACTATGATTATTCTGCTACAATCATATTTTGGGAAGATATTATTATGATTAGTATAATGCTAGCATGTTTTTTGTAAAATGTTAGCATGATTAGCATGATCCTAGCTTGATACTAACATGATTAGCATGTTGCTAACATGATGCTAGCATTATCATTGTGTTGCTATCATGTTTTAGCAAGGTATTAGCATGATTACCATGATGCTAGAATGATTATAATGTTGCTAGCATGATGCTAGCATGTTTTTAGCAAGGTATTATTAGCATGATTAGTGTAATACTAGCATGATACTAGCAAGTTTTTAGCAAGATACTAATATGATTAACATAATGCTAGCATGGGTGTAATATTGGCTATAGTATAATGTTGGCTGTTGTTTAGTGTGGTGTTTGGTCAGCTCTGGTGTTGGGTATGGCATGGTGTTGGGAATACTGTGGTATAGTGTGTGTTGTTGGCTTGTGGCATGGTGTTGGGAATGCTGTGGTATAGTGTTGGGTGTGTGTGGTGTTGGCTGTGGAGTGCTACACTTGAACACTTATATTGTTAATTAAGACCAGTAGTACTAGGTTGACTATCTATTAAAGTGCCTATCCATAGAAATGGAATCTATAGAAGTGCCATACCAATGCAAATAATTTAGCTGAATGGTCAGAGCGGCAGCCATTTTTACGTGTACCATTCCAGTGCAAACGGCCTACTTCCACATCTAACCGATTTGCGGCAAGTCGTGGACTCAGTAGTTAGTTTTGTAGCAGCAACAGAGTAGCTTCGCTAACATATATCTATGGCCTGACAGTAGGTGGCGGTGTATGCACCTTTCAGATGGTTGCGATCCGCCATTATGTCAAAGAAGAAGATCGACGTAGCCTGTCTTGTTGTGAAGGGAAATTGGAGAGTGCTGGATTTAATTGCGTTATAATTATTGGTAAGTCAACAAAATATATTTAATATGCTAATATTACAAACTACAGTTGGATAAGATCGATAACTTGTCTTGAGAGCTAGACAAGATCTGAATAATAATAAACACGAAATGTTCATGTTGCAGAAGCAATTCACCTAAGGGACTGTTCTTTATTTATTTAAGGGGCTACCGGAGGAGTTTTGGGATCTTTAGTCAAAATAGACCTGACCCTCCCTGTGCCAGCAATACATTTTTCTATGACCCTCCAAAATGATTGGGAAAAGAAGCATGACCCTCCACGACAATTTATTGATGCCTTCTGTACTAGTTTGCCCTTGGCGAAGATGTACAGATAGCAACAGTTTTTTTTACAATCATGATCTAATCTTTGCTTTCTCATCTTACACATCACACTCCACCAAGATTGTAGCCATTTCAGTCAATTTACTCACTAGCATTGTTGTGGAAACACAAAAAGTATACCTGCCAACCTTCAGAAATGTTTGTGTACCACTTCAGCGCGGACACAGCGTTTCACAGCGGTGCACAGCATTTGGGAAGTGGGCATTCCACCATCTCAATAAGCCCACAAAAAACAACATATGCACACTTATAAAATGACTTGAATAAATTTATTGTATATTAAATGATACAGTGACTACTCTATTAGGGCCCATTCCTGTAACATATTAGAGATGTTATACATATATGATGTTATGAGGACATCTAGTGGTCATCTGATATAATGACATGAAGAGTCACGTGTGTATGTGGGGTGACTAAAAGGATCAGTTTTAATAAAGTTGGCTGACGAAGTAAGGTCAGTTTGAGTCTGTCCGTATAGAGAACAGAACATGGTGTCAGAATAAAACTAAAATAGAAATAGTTACAGCCACCACCGCCACTGATTCTGCAAGGAAATCTCTCGGAAAATTGGAAGAACTGGATACAGAGGTTCGATCTTTTCTCGCTAGCTAGCGGAGTAGCAGAGAAGTCTGAGACAGTGCAGTGTGCTACATTTCTGCACGTGGCGGGAGAAGAGGCCATAAAAGTATGTAATACACTTGAGTTCTCAGAAGGGGA
>JACXGM010015460.1:0-15300 GCA_016801145.1 Umbra pygmaea | reverse complement strand
CGAGTCAGTTACACGTTGACGATATGTTTTATGGTTTGCTTTATGTCACTGTGTCCAGTAACAAGCATGACTGGACAAAGATTCACCAGCAGTGTGTTTGTTGGTCTGGATAAAGGTTTCTGCTACATAACTAAAATGTAATGCCACTCTACTTTCTTCTCGACAGGTGAACTTAAGACGTCCATGTCCATTCTGGCCAGATGATAGCCATTGCTCCATCAAGGACTGCCAGGTGCAGCCCTGCCCAGAGGTTTGTTCAACCTAAATGCTTTTCTCTACATAGATCTCCAAATCAACTCCTAGCATCCTTTACGCATAGGTTCCTACTGTAGATCTGAAATGGTTGAATAAGTATTGGCAATAATGGTGAACTTTTCACACTGTCTTTAACAAGATTGAGTTATTATTACCATGTTGCTAACCAATGTAAAGGAATCTGTCATAGTGGCCTTGAGTTGTAACACTTATTGCTCACATAAGTCACTCTGAATAAGAATTTCAGCTTTATGGCTAAAATCTAAATGTGAGAAGTGTAAAGCCTATTTACTGTAACGGTATGCATAGTGTACCCATCTACAGACTTCTCGCTGGGTAGTGCGCCATACTGGGCATACTGTCTGGGACCAAATCGGGAAGGTGGGTGGGGTTACAAATGGAGAAATTCAACAGCCAATGTTTGTTGGTTTCTTTACTTGAATTTATGCATTTTCTTGAGGATCCCAAAAAAATGACAAAAAAAGAATCCCTTATGCATTTATACTATAATTACATCATTTTAATCATTTTATTTTTTACTTTCCCATTTTAACAGTAATTGGGGCAATCACAGGTCCGTCTATGATATAAAATTTAAAATTTCAAAATATCAAGAAATACAGTCGTATGCAAATGTTTAGGCACCCCTGACAATGTCCATGATTTTTATTTACCGATATAAATAATTGGGTGTTTGGAACAGCAATTTCATTTTGATCTATCAAATAACTGAAGGACACAGTAATATTTCGGTAGTGAAATGAGGTTCATTGGATTAACAGCAAATATGCAATATGCATTATGCACAAAATTAGGTGCATAAATTTGGGCACCCTTGTCATTTTTTTTATTTGAATACCTGTAACTACCTAGCACTGATTAATTGGAACACACAATTTGTTTGGTGAGCTCATAAAGCCTTTAACTTCATAGACAGGTGCATCCAATCATGAGAAAAGGTATTTAAGGTGGCCAATTGCAAGCTGTTGTTTTCTTTGACTCTACTCTGAAGAGGCCTCAAAACTCTCAAATGACATGAAAACAAAGGTTGTTCAACATTATGGTTTAGGGGAAGGCTACAAAAAGCTATCGCTGAGATTTAAGATGTCAGTGTGCACTGTGAGGAACAGAGTGAGGAAATGGAACACCACAGGCACAGTTAATGTTGAGGCCAGAAGTGACAGGCCAAGTAAAATATCAGAGAGGCAAAGGTGAGGGATGGTGAGCACAGTCAATAACCTACAAGACCTACTAAGACCTAATAAGACCTACAAAATCATCTTGCTGCAGATGGTGTCACTGTGCATCATTCAACAATTCAGCAAACTTTGCACAAGCATAAGCTGTATGGGAGAGTGATGCGGAAGAAGCCTTTTCTGCACACATGCCACAAACAGAGTCGCTTGAGGTATGCAAACCCACATTTGGACAAGCCAGCTTCATTTGGAAGAAGGTGCTGTGGACTGATGAAACAAAGATGGACTTATTTGGTCATAACAAGGGGCGTTATGCATGGCATCAAAAGAACACAGCATTCCAAGACAAACACTTGCTACTGTTGTATATTTTTGATGCATTTAGTAATTAATTAATTACACTCAGAGACCTGGAGATATGATAATTAGAGCAAAATAAGACTTTATTGTTTGAATCAACAATAATGCCGGTCGTTCCTGCAGGAAGAACTCCCGATCATCGGTTCTCACTTTGGTTATATCAGGAATGACGTCATGACAGGAAATAATACTGATGAACTACTGGCCTAATAGATGGCATTATTCAATCTAACCAATAGTTGCCCTTGGATACAATATACATTCAACAGGTTTAAGGCGACAGTTAGTCTGGGTCTCATGTAAATGCTTTTCTTTGAAGCCCCAACATGGTGGCTACAGTATTGCCTATAGATAAACCAAGAACAATAGACAAATACAGCCAAATGTTTGCCATTTGGCCACAACCAGCAGGAACCTTGGCTTCAAAAGGACCCTTGTATTCAACATTCAATTGTCACCTAGTTGCCTGGATTCCTACATAATCTTATTTAATTAAGTCACCTCTTTACCTAAAAGTATTATACAATACATTTCCCAGAGAACAATCCTTCATAATTACATAAATCATTTTCCCACAATCTCAGAATAACTGGTCTTTGCTTTATAATTTCCACATGATCTATAGCTTCTAATAGACACCAAACACGCAGGGTAACCTATTATAGAACATAACATCACAACTAGGCATTTAATATCAATTAGTGGTTTAGTTCTGATTAATGCTAATCCTTTGAACAGTTATTCTGCATAACATACTACATTTATTGCATTTCCTCATAACCGTATTCTGCACAAGATGCCTATTTCTAAACATTTTATTAATCATCAGTTCTATAGTAAAGAAAATTATCCTATACTACCAACAGTAAAATTTGGTGGAGGTTCCATCATGCTGTGGGGCTGTGTGGCCAGTGCTGGTAATGGGGATCTTGTTAAAGTTGAGGGTTGCATGGATTCCACTTAATATCAACAGATAATTGAGAATAATATAGTGGAATCAGACACAAAGTTGAAGTCTAGTCAGGGCTGGATATTTCAACAATACAATGACCCAAAATCTACTCTGGCATTTATGCAGAGGAACAAGTACAGTGGTCTGGAATGGCCATCCCAGTCCCAGACCTGAATATCATTGAAAATCTGTGGGCCGATTTGAAGCTGGCTGTCCATGCTCGGCAACCATCGTACCTCTTTTTAGTTTTTAACCCCCCCAACATAATCCCTTTTATAATTTAGCGAGAGTGAGTCTCCTGGGACTCCAATCACCGCTATCAGAGGTCATGGAGTTAAATTAATTTTAAGTGCTTTTGAAAGGGTATGGAATACAAATGTCCAGTAATAACTAAATTTTGAACAAGTAAAAAACAGATGGTAGAGATTGCCTGACAGATGTCATTCCTCCCCATGCAATCATCAAACCTAACTGAACTGGACATTTTTTGTAAGGAGAAATGGTCCAAAATTCCTTCATCTAGATTCCACACTCATTTCAGGCTATCGGAAGCATCTAGAGGCTGTTATTAGCTGCTAAAGGAGGCTCAACTAAATATTGATGTGATATTTCTGTTGGGGTGCCTAACTTTATGAAACGTTTTGATGCATATTGCACGTTTTCTTTTCATCGAATTAACCTCATTTCACTACTGACATATTGCTGTATCCTTTAATTATTTGATGGATTAAAATGAAACTGCTGATCCAAAAACCCAATTATTTATAAATGAAAATCATGAAAATTGTCAGGGGTGCTTAACCTTTTGCATACAACTATAGGTTTTTTAGCTTTATAAGTGTGTTTCTGAAAGAGAAATTAGCCTTCTCACCAGTGAAATTCTACACACCTTTTTGCTGCCTTGAAAACATCACCAGCCCATTTTCCTGTGAATTAAGCCAGACTCATTCACAAAACTCTGCCACGGAAACACAACCCTGATAGACCGTAGGGCCGTGCAGCACCGCTTGGTATCACGTTGAAGACCTGGTCAGTTAAAAAGGGGCATTAAAGGGACTCCGGGTTCGGGGTCATTGTTCCTAATAGGTTTATTTGGAATTGCCTAGGTTAGGTGTTGCCTGGTTCCAGTCCCTAAATCACTAGCTACACCTACTTTTTGAATTTTTGTTTGAGTGGTTCAGGGACTAAATAATGGAGTAAAGTGAAATGTATAATTTAGTGCTATCAGTTAAACACGTTATTAACGGCATTAACGCAAACCCGTTTTAACGGCATCAATTTTTTTATTGCTTGATTAACGCAAATCAAGTTAACAACAATTGGCCTAGCAAACCTTTTAGTTTTTTTTCACATGCTGTTGCAACAACTAGTAACGTTAGAAAAACTACAACACCACACCTGATCTAGCTAGAGTGGATACAAAAAACACTTGGTTGCGAGCTGGCCAAAGAGTAGGCTACGTTACGTTTTGAGTGGATGGTGAGCGGGAGACGCCGAAATGGATGCCAATAAAATTCTGAATGGAAAGTTTACTTTTAAAAAGTTGCCAAACGGTTCCATTGAATAGACCAAAGTGATCTGTGTTTTTGGTCGTTGTGAACTGAGCTATCATTGCAGCACATCCAGTCTGAAATATCACTTGATGGCAAAGCACACAGCTGATGTGAATTCTCCGCCCCCTTGTCAAAGCCAGGCAATAATGGATGACTTCAGACATTATGCCAATGTTGTTTTCAATAGAAAAAAACATTTGCACAAATCAAGCTGATCCTCTTTTCCATGTAGGTAAGAGCATTAAAATGAGAAAAAAATTATGGGACAAAAAGAAATCGAGATTTAAAACTGATACAAATGTGCGATTAATTGCAAGATAACTATGACATTAATGCGATTAATCGCGATTAAATATTTGAATCGTTTGACAGCACTAGTATAATTCTGTTCTGAATATCAGGCTAAGGTTAGTGTTCTACTCAAATCAAATTGACCCAACTAGTTCATTGGTTCTTAACCGTCTTTGCTTGCCCACCCGTGTCCACAAAAAATCCAAAACATGAGAGATGAAAGCTTCACTGTCTGCTCTTTACAGAAAATATTACAAAGTGTATGTTTCTATAGTTATTTTTGTAAAATAATTGACATTGATCCCATTTGATATCAAAATACTATGATTCAAAATGATTTATCAGAGGATGGACAGGGTTCCCAAAAATAATGGAAAACCTTGAAATTCCAGTAATTTCCAGTAATGGAAAACAAATGCAAATTAACAACATTTATGAAATGTCCTATAAATATTTGGAAGGCCATAGAAAATGGCAACTTTTGGCTACAAACCCTATTTAGACACTAATTCTTTTAATTTCCTCTAAAGTAAATTGGGAACATTAAAGGAAAATTGTGGGGGATGTTCAATGATGTGCTAAAAATCTATTTAGTAATTTTTTTTAAACACCCCACTCAGCGGTTGTGAATGGTGGCAATCCTATCACAGCTTTTGACCCACAAGAATGTATTGCAAGGGGTCCTTCCCAGTCTTGTTCTCGAGTTCTGAATTCACTTTTTAGTTCATACACAGCTCTGGAAGAAATTTGAAATGAGATGTAACAGTAGACAGCTAGAGTGGTGATTTTGCATTTAGCTTCCAGTTGTTTAAAAAAAAATACATGTACACTGGGCAGCTGTCTTAGTGTTTTGAACACCTTTCATTTAAATGTAGTTTTATGTTCAACCACAGGGCGAGCATCTGGTTTGGCATAGTGACACAAATGCGGAAGTGCCTTAAACCTGCATTCTACCTGAATTCCAGCTGAGGGCGATACGTCTGGTTGCAAAAGAGCTCGGTTTCTGTAACAGTCTATGAGAGTGAGAGACACTTCTCACTTAATTTACCTCAGTAAACATTTTCATAATGAGTACATCGTCTAAATCGCTAGATTTATGCCATCTGCAATACATAATGATGTTTATTTTTTAAAATATGGCCTTGTTGATTTTTAAATCAGTGATAAAGCAAAGGGGCGTTTAGGGCATGGCTATGGCGTTCGGTTGTACGACACGACACTCAAAGGAGTTGGCAGTTCAGTTTTTTCTGGTAAGTAACGTTACATTTTGTTTTACATTTTGTTTGTTTTACTTCCTGATTTTTATTTGACCCTTTTTTTGATAAAAAAGTTAAAAACTAACATTTAGTATTTTCAAAAATGTTGCAGTGACGTCATCAAAGGTTTTTGGGCAACTTACGGTGGCCGAGTTGGGAATTACCGAACACGCTGAGAAGGTGTATTTAGTGACTGTCATGTCGGAAACATGACCGTCACAACAATTTTGAGCTGTTTAGGGGTCTGGAGTTTTCCTTTAGTTTATTTGTCTGATAAGGAATATCTGCCATGTCTGTAACATAAAGGGCCACTATGTTCCACTTTAAAAAGTGTTCATACCCAACCAGGAAGGTGAAAGCTTTGTCTTTCTATCCATGAGCAGGATAGGTAACCCTAATTGCACCCAGGTCATTGCTGCAAATAAGAATTGGTTCTTAGTCAAATTGCCTGGTTAAATAATGGTGAAGTTATTACTTATCCTTGCTTAGAATTGGTGGGTGGAACTATGAAATGATATTTGAAATGGTATTTTATTTTAGTTGGCCAATTTGTTATGTTATGTGGCAGCCAGAATTTACAGGTGACAGTCTGTACTCTTGCTTAATAATAATCTTAGAATCACATTCTCATATGCCTTGAGTGTAAAGTGAACACAGAACATTTGGATTTCCGGTCCCAATACATACGGAAGGCACTGTAAATTAATTAACAATTCAGTATTTGAAAAGATTGGAATATTCACAAAACACAATCACACTCTATTGATTTATTTAAAATATGATGATTCAGACTTATGGAGACCTGTTTGTATATCCACAGTGAGCTCAGCTTTGATCATAAATACATAAGACACAACAGGTTACCTTGACCCACCTGCTTAAAAGGATACAAATATAACAAAATCATCATGATTAACTTTAATTAATATGTCTTATTTACTATGTGAAGGATTGTGTAGTTTGTGTGTGTGCCTGTGTTGTGTTTGTGTTGTTATGTCTTTATCTTAATGCTCAATTAGACTAAGTTATCAAATATTGACTGAATGCATGTAATTTTACTGGTTGACACATGCTTACATTCCCTCCTTTTCCAATGCAATCCATGTTTTCAGTACATGACAGGTGTGTCTTACCTGTTTCATGTGTTTGTGCAGACTAAGTTGTTCTACACAATGGCAGCACTCGACTAGAGAGGCAGGAGAAAGCAGGGACCAAAACAAGGAAAATGGATGGAGAGTGTAGGCTAAGCTGGTTTATGTTAATGTCATATTGTTAATGCTAGCTAACTAGCTAGCTAATATTAACATGTGTTAGCTAAAATGCAGTCTTTAATACTAACTAGCGAATTGGATTAAATATTATCACAGATAGCAAATAGATTCCATTTACTTATACTCATGTTTGTCAAATAGATTACAAATCCTCTTTGTGTTATCGTAAAGCATCCTACAGGAACCTTAAGGTATTTTTTTACTTACATGATCCTGAATGTGTTTACAGTAACTTGTTTTAACAGGGTGTGTCAACCTCTGACAAAGATTAATCTTTATCAACAACATATATAAAACATAGATGTCTCAAATGTATTATTTCAATTAATTAATAAAAAAAAACATTACTTGGGTTCTACTACGGCAGAAGAAACCGTCATTGTAAGAACATTTGTTGGTACTTTGCCACCTTCATCAATACAGAGAAAACACTCTTGAATAAAAATAATATGGCTTTTAATTGATGCTGGATATTTTATAATATAAAGGACGAGCACCCAGATTGCCACTACTAGACTTATTGAAATGTCTTTTGGCTCTTTTGTTGTGGAGCGCCTCACCAATCAGAAACAGTAGAATGGCCTTCATCTTTGAAGGGATTCTCCTCTATTGTCAGTGTAGTGATCAGAACATGTAAAAACTAAACATATCTAATTTCATATAGCAGCGTAACCTCTGAGTACAGCTTGCACAGTATTACCAAATTTACATTAATTTATTTGTCTGATAAGGAATATCTGCCATGTCTCTAACATAGAGGCCACTATGTTCCACTTTAAAAAGTGTTCATACCCAACCAGGAAGGTGAAAGCTTTGTCGTTCTATCCATGAGCAGGATAGGTAACCCTAATTGCACCCAGGTCATTGCTGCAAATACAAATTGTTTCTTAATCAACTTGCCTTGTTAAATAATGGGGAAGTTAATACTTATCCTTGCTTAAAATTGGTGGGGTGGAACTCTGAAATTGATATTATTCTTAGTTGGTTAAATGTTTTGAAGCAGCCATAATTTACAGGTGACAGTCTGTACTCTTGCCTAATAATAATCTTAGAATCACATTCTCATATGCCTTGAGTGTAAAGTGAACACAGAACATTTGGCTTTCCTGTCCCAATACATACATGTAAATTAAACAATTAAGTATATGAAAAGATCGGAATAATCACAGAACACATAATAATCACACTGATTCATTGAAATTGATAAACGATTTTAGTCATAAATACAGAAGACAAAACACATTACCCTGACACACCAGGCTAAATGGGTACAAATATAGTTTATTGTTAATTCTTTTATTTCACCTTCAGTTAACCAGGTGGGCCAACTGAGAACAGATTCTCATTTGCAATTGTGACCTGGCCAAGACAAAGTGCAATGGTGCAAGACGACATAAAGGTACAAAAACAGACTGCAGGATACTACAGAGTAAGAGGTAGATCAGTCGGAATGTAAAGTGGCATGGCAATAAGAATGAAATAGGTAACACATTGAGAATAGCTGTGCAAATGGTAGTGTGCAAAATGTAAAAAAATAATAAATGCAAATGAATATGTAAAAAAATACACCATCGGGAGCGACAAGGACACCGGAGCGTAAATGGGCAAAGACAAGGTTCAATGAGGGAATGAGGGGGGAGAGTCAACATGTACATTGTTTGTTTGACACATTCTTTAAAAGGCAGTCAGGGGGATGGTGATGATCTCAAGTATCGAAGATTATTGTAGTTCGTTCCAGTTGTTGGCAGCTGAAAGCTGGAAGTAATGGTGGCCGAAGGAGGTGTTGGCTTTATGGGTGACCAGAGATGTACCTGCTGGAGTGCAGGCTCTGAGCAGGTGACAAGTGAGTTTAGGTACAGTGGGGTAAAGTTAGTACATTAGGTACATGAGTAACGTTATTACAATAAGAATGATTGTCATTTGTGTGTATGTGCCCATGTGTTGGTCTCGTGTTGTTATGTCTTAATACTCAATTAGACGAATGTATGTCAAATATTGACTGTATGCATGTCCATTTAGTGGTTGACACATGCTTACATTCCCTCCTTTTCCCAATACAATCCATGTTTTCAGAACATGACAGGTGTGTCTTACATGCCATTTCATGTGTTTGTGGAGACTGAGTTGTTCCACACAGCTGCAGCACCCAACTGGACAGGCAGGTTAAAACAGGGACTAAGGAGCAGAAGATGGAGAGTGTAGGCTAAGCTGCCTTAATGTGTTGATGCTAGCTAATATCATATTGTTAATTTTAATTTTAATGTGTATTAGCTAAAATGCAGTCTAATGAATAATGAAATGAATCAATCAATCAATACACTATTTCAGCAATGACCATTATGCAAAACTATTATTGTTTTTTAATAGTAGCTACCTAGTTCAATTAATTGTTATCATAGTTAGTAAATTGCTTCTGTTTACTTACTTCACGTTTGTCAATAACATTACAAATCCTCTGCACTTCTTCAACCATCTGCGCGGCCTTCACAGTGTGTCTTTTTCACCAATCGTCTGAATTTGAATTGTTTGAACGTGCACACCTTGGTTACAATACAAACCCTTCTTCGGAAAATGGTGCTTCAAAGCACTCTGAGTCTTCAATAAAATCTTGAGGTTTGTTTTTGAACCTATCTAAATCGTTCTACCTTAAATTACCCTGAAGCTGCCTACAAGATCTTTTCTTTTAAGAGTGTATAGCAGTCGTGCACTATAGTGATGCAACAACGAATCGATGAAATCGATATAAGTCGATTATAAAAGTTGTTGGCAACAAATTTCATTATCGATTCGTTGATCTCTATTGTTGCATGCTGTGTTGCGTCGCTGGCAACATCACTTCAAGAAAAAATAACATTTGAAACATGGCGGAGGTGGAAAAACCTGACTGAAATCTTTGATAGTATGGCAGCACTTCACTTTTAATTCAACAAAAAAAATTGTTACCGGCACTCGGTAAAACACAAATGGCATGGGAGCACCACCGTAATGAGGTGAGCACTTGAAAACATGTTTGAGCTATTGATGAAGGGGACCCAACAGCAGGGTAAGTTACTAAAAGTACCACGTGTTGCGTTTTGATGTGAGGAATCGTTCGTGCCACTGCAGGTAGTTGTCATTTATCTAGTAGCCGGTGTTTGCTCGTGATCCAACTTAAAAGGTGTATTAAGTCAAATTCACTTAAATATTGTAAGTTTATTTAACTAGCTGGCTAATGTCTGTTGTAGTGCAGATGCGGTATAGCTAACGTTAGCCTAGCAAGCTAATAAACACTATCAGGTAGAGCTAATCACTTAGTTATTACAATGATGACAATTTAATGATTAATCTATTTCAAAGTAATTTCCTAACATAAGGTCAGAGTGAGACACCTTATTGTATGTAAGGAGTGAGTTAGGACAAATTACATTGTTTGGAGCATAGCTCATAGTCATATATACAAAATGGAAGTGTCTTGTCTGAGGTACTGTCCTTTACACAAGAAATTTTTAATTAAAACAAGACATGTATTGTGTTTTTATGTGAAATGTGCTATTAAGCATACTCATACTGTCTTATTTCAGAAAGAAACAACTCATAGTAAAAAGTATTCAGTTCACACACAAGTATTGCTGTATTGTTTTTTATTTTGCCATCTTAAAAAATTGCATCTGAGATGTGGACTAAACACAAACGCTTCGTCTATATTGCCTTCATCAGTGTGTGTACAAAACAACTTTAGAAAAAGCTTTTTTGGAACATAGTGATGATACTATTACAGGTGACTCCAATCTTCAAAACCTTTTCCTTGTACATAATCTGACAATACATATTTTACTAATTAACAGGCAATTATCATACATACCAATTGTCTGCCAAATTTTCAGTTTGGAATAACCTTAATTTTTTTATAATTTTTTAAATCCTATTTATCGATTAGTCAAAGAATTAATTGATAGATTAATCGAGAATCAAAATGGTTGTTAGTTGCATCCCTAGTGCAATATCAATGTATGGTAAATGTCCTTGAAAAGCCCTGGAAAAGGATTTCCTCATAATAGAGTGAAACATGGGTTGGTGTAATTTTGCTTGGTGCTGTATGTATTTAAGTTTTTTGTGTATTATTTATAGAAGTAAAATAGTCATGTCAAATATTTATTTTTATCAGAATTGTCTTTCCTTGTTTTCTAGCATGGGAGCTCTGAGGTTGAGAACCATTACTCTAGTTGATTTTATCTAAAGTGCCTTTTGCTTCGTAGGTGTTTTACACAGGTCACATATTTCTTTTGTGTTTGTTCATTTACAGAGCAAGATTCCAGTGGGAATCAAGTCTGGGAACTACAATAGGGTAAGGCAGGCTCTTTTGACCAGCAATCACCTCAGACCTTTAAACTGTAATGATGGAAAATATGCTTCTCAAAAAGTTTGTAATAAAAATGAAGACACAAATATAGTTGTATGCAAAAGTTTAGGCACCCCTGACAATTTCCATGATTTTCATTTATAAATAACTGGGTGTTTGGATCAGCAATTTCATTTTGATCTATCAAATAACTGAAGGACACAGTCATATTTCGGTAGTGAAATAAGGTTTATTGGATTAACAGAAAATGTGCAATATGCATCAAAGTGAAATTAGACCGGTGCATAAATGTGGGCACCCTTGTCATTTTGTTTATATGAATACCTGTAACTACCTCGCACTGATTAATTGGAACACAAATGGTTTGGTGAGCTAATTAAGCCTTGAACTTCATAGTCAGGTGCATCCTGTCATGAGAAAAGGTATTTAAGGTGGCCAATTGCAAGTTGTTGTTCTCTTTGACTCTCCTTTGAAGAGTGGCTACATGGGGGCCTCAAAACAACTTTCAAATAACCTGAAAACAATGATTGTTCAACCTTATGGTTTAGGGGAAGGCTACACAAAGCTATTGCAGAGATTTAAGCTGTCAGTGTCCACTGTGAGGAACATAGTGAGGAAATGGAAGACCACAGGCACAGTTCGTGTTAAGGCCAGAAGTGGCAGGCCAAGTAAAATATTGGAGAGGCAAAGGCGAAGGATGGTGAGAACGGTCAAAAACAGCCCACAGACCAGCTCCAAAGACCTAAAACATCATCTTGCTACAAATGGTGTCACTGTGCATCGTTCAACAATTCAGCGCACTTTGCACAAGGAAAAGCTGTACAAGAGCGTGATGCGGAAGAAGCCTTTTCTGCACACACCACAAATAGAGTTGCTTTAGTTATGCACATCTGGACATGCCAGCTTCATTTTGGAAGAAAGTGCTGTGGACTGATGAAACAAAGATGGAGTTATTTGGTCATAACAAGAGGCGTTATGCATGGCGGCAAAAGAACACCGCGTTCCAAGACAAACACTTGCTACCCGCAATATAATTTGGTGGAGGTTCCATCATGTTGTGGGGCTGTGTGGCCAAAGTCGGTACTGGGAATCTTGTTAAAGTTGAGGGTCGCATGGATTCCACTCAATATCAGCAGATACAAAGTTGAAGTTACACCGGGCTGGTTATTTCAACAAGACAACGACCCAAAACACTGCTCAAAATCTACTGGAGGCATTTCTACAGAGGAACAATGTTCTGGAATGGCCATCTTAGTCCCCAGACCTGAATATCATTGAAAATCTGTGGGGTGATTTGAAGCAGGCTGTCCATGCTCGGCAACCATCAAACCTAACTGAACTGGAGATGTTTTGCAAGGAGGAGTAGTCCAAACTACCAGAATCCAGACGCTCATTACAGGCTACAGGAAGCGTCTAGAGGCTGTAGAGGCTCAACTAAATATTGATGTGATATTTCTGTTGGGGTGCCCAAAATTATGCACCTGTCTAATTTCATTTTTATGCATATTGCACATTTTCTGTTCATCCAATAAACTTAATTTCACTACTGAAATATTTCTGTGTCCTTCAGTTATTTGATAGATCAAAATGAAATTGCTGATCCTAACAGCTAATTATTTATAAATGAAAATCATGAAAATTGTCAGGGGGTGCCTAAACCTTTGCATACGACTGTACCAGTTGCATTCTTGATATGTGTACAGTATCCAAAACAAAAACAAAACAAATTATGTTGAAAAATTATCCTTCTTTAATTCTATGATAACCATAAAAAATGTCTTGTAGCGCAATCATTATAAGAATTACGTAAGAAAACAAGACATTACTACCTATATTTTCAGATCCTACTTGTCCTCTCATTTACCGGATGGTGTAATTTGGAGTTACATTTAGATGACAAGACCCATTCCCATTCTAGGCAATTATTTGTGATACAAATCTCACAGACCTAGAAATCTCTTAAACATAATACAAAACAAAGGGTGAAATGCCAGTGTGAAATGCCCCTTTTGAGAAGGGAGTACTGTAAAATGTAAAAAATGTGGTTGAAATGTATGTATTTACGTGGATAGGATCTAATACTATGGATTTCAGAATAAACTATTTTAGCTATAATAGACATTAAGGAAATAAAAACAACTGCCATGTTTTCACATTGACAAAGTTAAAATGATGAGTCTTCAAAACAGGTTTTGAATGCACTGTATTGTTCCTCAAGTTATGTATTCAGAATCACATTGAATCATCACTTGTTCCAGATTAAACTGGTGTGCCTTTCACAGTAAAATGCATAGTTGGCCAAATTCCCAACCAGGCCTCTCACTCCAATCATGGCCACCTAATAATCCCCCTCCTTCCTAATTTGCATATATAACTACTCACCTCTCCACCTGATAGCTGATGTGTGGTGAGCGTTCTGGTGCAAAATGGCTGCCGTGCATCACCCAAGTGGGTGCTACACATTGGTGGTGGATGAGGTGGGCTTTCCCTATCACTGTGTAAAGGAAGAAAAGCGCTATATAAGTTGAATGCATTATTATTATTATAGTTATGATCACTTCCTAGCAATGCAACCTGTCACGTAATGATAAGCAGCAGAACAAAATATACACAGGCATGGTTAGGGTTAGCAGCAAAAGGTTAACAGCAAGAACAATACAACATCTACATGGGGATCAGAGATCAGTCCAAATGTGTACCAGTTCAGATATGTACAGGTTGAGATATGTACCATTTCAGATATTTATGAGCAAAGTACATTGAATGGATTTACTTGGAAAACATTGTTTGTGCAAATATAATTTTGTATTCTGTTTTCGATACGATAGAAATGAGAGTCTTTCAGTGTTGTGTGCTGCTCATACAGGCTAAGCTAACACCAGAGAAGAGGTCGTTTGTTTGGCTTTGTCACTGTTTGGCCGGGTAAACAACTATTTGGGACTGGCTCTACTTGTTCCAGCACTTTTTAAAATAGCCTGTGTTCCATACAGTGTGCTATGCACTAAGGCACGTTATGCCCTAAACCTTGGTGGAAAGCCGTGCGTGTCGACATAGTGGACAGATGACTGGGTATTTGGAACACAATCTCGTCTTGGCAGCTGACTCAGCACTTAGAGGACCTTGAAATCGCCTATCGCTCTCTCTGTCCATCTGGCCTCCCGTGCAACTTTCCATTGGGGGAGGAAGGTGTTGGAGAATGTTCATTTCAGTGTTCAGTAGACAGAAATAGTAAATGGGGAGCTATTACCTGTATTTGTCCAATGATTAATGTTCTTTTGTTTACTTTAATGCCTTGGGCTCTCTGTTTGTTGGACATCTGGACTGATTGCTAGTCAAGGTCAAATTCATGCTGTTTGTTTACTAAGTGGTTAAGTTTTAAATTGGGGCGTTTAGATAGCAGTATAATTCTGCTCAGTGTGTTCAGGGCACAAAGACACCTTGCATAGTCATGAGGATGAACAGAGTTCAGCAAAATGTGATGAATTTACTTTTATATAAAGTAGTTTGTTTTGGCCATCCACACACTTTCAAATCTAGCCCTCAATGTACAGGACAAAATATAAACTTGAACTGGACCTGAGCTGAACAGGACAAAATGTTAACGTCCAAGACATGATCTGGATTGCTTTACATTGGGGTCTAAGGATTTTGCCATCACTTTATTAGCATGATAGCTGTGAGCAACCTACTGGAGGCAAGAAATAATTACAATTAAATATTTGGTGGCACTCTCCCACAAATGAGGTTGGACAAAGTGCTTGGAGGCAGGGGTTGCTTGGAGGCAGGGGTTGCTTGGAGGCAGGGGTTGCTTGGAGGCAGGGGTTGCT
>JACXGM010015459.1:5457-21378 GCA_016801145.1 Umbra pygmaea | reverse complement strand
GACTACAGGCCTCCTACTCTAAATGGTAGATATGACAACAGGCCTCCTACTCTAAATGGTAGATATGACTACAGGCTTCCTACTGGTCAACACTGGTTAGTGGAATAAAAAAAGTGCAAATAAAGAGAAGAAATGAAAAATTAGTGTTTTTTGGGAAACCAGAACTTAAAAAGAGGACTATAAGGTGAAGGACAGAGCATTAGAAAACACTTTGAAACACCAATAGAAACACTATTGGCAGCGGTCTGAACCCACCTGCCTGCAGAGTGCCGGAATAGACGCCTGCAGAAGCCGTGGCTTTACTGAAGGTGGGCAGACGTTCAAGTTTTTGTTTGACGCTCTACCCCGCAAGCCACTTTTATGGTGCTGTTTACTAGCTGGGGCTTCCAGAGATCTCTATCCAACCGCTTTGATTTGCCAGAGCTCTCCTCCCACATCCCATATGCAGCAGCACCGGAGACATGGGCCTTTCAAGAGGCACAAATAGAAATCTGGCAGTCATTTCACAGTCCAAAACTTTTTTTGCTCCTTCATCTTCCTCCTTTCTTTTCACCCCTTCATCCTCCCTCTCCACATCTTCAGATATAATCAGGGGTCTTTGCAGATGTTCGTCCTCCTCTCTCTCTAAAGGAGATGAGATAGAAATGGCTGCACCCAAGTAGAGAGTAAAGAAAGTCGGTAGGGTTGTAGGTATGTGTTTTGTCATTCACACGTGAATCTCTTTGTGATAAAAAGTCCAGTCACATGATGTGGTTTCAAAAAAAGTCATGCATCGTCATGCATTTTGGGTAGGATGACACACTACAAGCTTAGTAAGCACAACATGCTTCTGATTTGGCATGTGTGGCCTTAAACCTAGAACCTAGACTATGCCTAACCCTAACCCTAAACCTAGAACCTATAGTATGCCTGGCCTTAAACCTAGAAACTACAATATGCCTGACTTTAAATCTAGAACCTAGACCATGCCTGACATTAAAATCAATATCTACATTATGTACCGTACAGTATGGCCTTAAACCTAGAACCTACAGTATGCCTGGCCAATACACATGTCCCTACCCCATCAATTATTTCCGCTGTTGCGCCACTTTATCTTTTGACACATATACACAGACATACACACACACACACAGAGTTAAAAGAAATAAGAGGATATGACAGAAACCAAAGCATACCGTTAATTGCGTTTATTTCCTATGACAACTGCTTTGTTCCAAAGGCCCCACCAAATGCATAGCAGCTGTGATGGCTGCTGGGTTGAGCAGTACGCCGTAGGTGGTCAGACCCTCGTAGTGTCTTACACACTGCCTCTGCTCTGGGTTACAGTAAACACCTTCACACTCCACCAGCGTGTGTGTGTTTACCCTGCACAGGATAGAAAGAGCTCCCCAGAACAAGAGCCTGTCAACAGGGCAAAGTGCAGAGAGCCAGTCCCTAGTCCTCTCTTTGTGGGCCCTTTTATCTACCTTGGCCAGCACAACCAAAAACACACACAGCCTTAAACAAAAACGTAGGAAGCTATAAAAGGCCCTGAGCCAAAATGAATCAATACATACACATCCGGGTGTGTGTATATAACAGTGTGCCAAAAATGACCAGAAAGCACTGTGTAATTATATTGTGAATGACACGAGAACAGGCCAGCCGTTACATTTATCTATTGTTAAGAGAAACCAATGTGGACAGTCAAGGAGAAAGAGGACGAGCCAAGCTGTTCTCCTGCCATGTGAGAAAAAAGCGGTCCATGCCAGCTGAGCAGCAACAACCTTCACAGCCACCACAGCCCGGCTACGCACGTCACATGACCAGGGTTAGCAGGAAGTCTCAGTAGGAGGCATCAGCATAAATAGTTTCCCTTTTTTTCTGAGTCTGTTCATATAGAGAGGGAAAACTCCTTGGCCTAATCATTATGCCTGTTAACATGGGAGACCTCACAGACGCTGTCCCATTCATCATGACAGCGGAGGCAGCTGCCTCACTACATCATATCTGCACCTGAGCTCAATCCTCAGGTGTGCTTACTCAGCTGCTCAGTGACAGCACTTCTCTTGCCAAATGTAACGCTAGCTGTGCTTGGTGACTTAGGGCACTGTGAAGCCAGGAGGTACTATATTACTGAGGACAGGGAGGCCTCTCAACGGACGTCTGCTTGCTGTACAGTAGTGGTAGTCGGTTTGTGTCCTGGCTGGGCCATCAGTGAGGTAACGTTGGCTGGCTGGTTGACTGGTTGGAGTCCATGCGAGCACTGCAGACAGGAAGCTCAGAATGAGTGACAGGGCTAGCAGTACTATATAACCCTTTCCAAGAGGAGTTGGGGGAGGAAAGGGGAAGTAAAGTAGGGGGCCAGGGAGAGGAGAGAGAGAGAGGTGAGTTCAACTTAAACACAGCGAGTTCTGGCTCCGGCGTGCTCGTAATCCTTGTGCGGTTTCCTACCTCAGCTCGGGGCACAAACCCCCACGCAAGCTTTTTTTTGACTGCTCCTTTGCTTTTTTTCCTAGTGTTTTATGAAAAAAGGGTTATGCTTATTCGGGTCTGGCTGCGGCCCTGGCTAGGGTCCATGGGAGGAGATGTGGTTTCTCCAGCTGCTGTGAACCCTGCAATGAAGGCCTACACATGAAGCCGTGTTTAATTTGTGTGGTTGAGGCAGAGTCGCCACCCCCTATAGCCCCCCCCCCCCACCATCACCACAGCCCCAAACCCCACAACCTCCACACTCTCCAGGCCTCTTTCTGTCGCCTCTCTTTATGCGTCCCTCCTTCCTCTCGAAGCACTCCTTCATCTTCCTCCTCTGCAGTTGAAGAGTTCCAGGCTGTGGGACGGTTACTGGTTGTGGCCCCATCTGAATAACGGGTCGTTAGAGGCTTCAAATCCCATGATGTTAGACTCAGTACCAGAGAGAGCAGAGCGTGATCCGATGACCCACTTCCAGTGGTCTGAGGCGATAACACAACCACTGTGCGCGTTGGGATTAACATCGTATTTTACATTGTAAACTGCTGGAAAACAGTTAAGGCATGATGTTCCTCGCATTTTAAAGTGATATATTCTATTATGTTTGTATGATTACTTCAAGAGTATGTAAGCTATATAGACCAGATGAGAAGCTTTTGGGAGAAGTACTTTTGAAAATGGATATATGGTACCGGGATTTAAAAAATATATCGCTCTTTTGCAGCTGTTTAATTGTATTCATATTACACCCTACTTCATATCTATACCTGATCAAATGTAAACGTTGCATAAGTGAGGTGTGGTGCCGTGGTTAGTTGGCCAGGCTCCAGTGTGCTCTCTGTACATTAGTCAGGATATTAAAGGAAATGCAGTCCACCACAGGCCCCTCCACTGCGGTTTGCCATCAGCTGGAGCAAATCCGTGTGTTTCACTGGGCCTCTCTACTCAAATCTGGACAGAAACCCTTGAAGGGAGTTAATTAAGGCTGTAAGGACCAATGGATTCAGCTGCGTGTGTCCTGATTGTCAGAGACACTAACATGCTGAAAAAAAAACACACACAGCTCTCTCTTTTTCCCAAGGATCCGGTTTGTGTCCATGGCCCATTAGCATGGCAGCTGTGTCAGTTAAGACTTGTGGGCGGTGCTTACTAAGCAGGCTGGCTGGGACAGGTAACATTCAGTTAGACACGGCCAGGTCAGCTGAGGGAAAACAGACAGTGATCATCTTACAAAGCAAACATAAGGTACAGTCTGTCTGAGCATCTAACCAGACAGGGCCACTCTACTAGACATTAGTCACACCTGTTCCATCTTCAAATAGCGCAGCAGTCATAGAAAAGCACTCTGTCATTGTTCTGGTTATTCTCCATACCACACACTGTTTGCATGTGTGTTTGTGTGTGGGTGCTGTGTCAGTATTCCTGTGCTTGTGAGGGTACTCAGTATTTCTTTGAGAAGACAGAGGTTCTTACAATAGTTAAGCTGTGAAAAACCCCAAAGTCTTTGGTGAGATCTTACACAGGTCCCCCTGCCTCCCTGTCTCTTTCTCTCTGTCTCTCTCCCTTTCTCTCTCTGTCCATGTCTCTCTCTCCCTGTCTCTCTGTCTCTGTCTCTGTCTCTGTCTTCTGGTCTCTCTGTATCTCTTTCTGTCTCTCTCTCTGTCTTTCTCCCTGTCTCTCTCTCTGTCTCAATCAATCAATCAATCAATCAATCGATCGATCGATCAATAGGTGCTTTATTGGCATGAATGGGTGGTTGCCATTATTGCCAAAGCAAAGGATACAGGTAACACAGTTAATCAGCAATAAAATCTCTCTGTCTCTCTATCTGTCTCTTTCTCTGTCTCTCTGTCTTTCTCCCTGTCTCTCTCCCTGTCTCTCTGTCTCTTTCTTCCTGTCTCTCTGTATCTTTTTCTGTCTCTCTCTCTCTGCCTCTTTCTCTGTCTCTCTGTCTTTCTTCCTGTCTCTCTCAGTCACTCTCTCCATCTTTCTCCCTGTCTCTCTCTGTATTAATTTGCTCAAAATACTCAACTTGATTTGTTTGTGGCTCCTAAGTGTCTTTTGACACAAGCCGGCTTCCCCTGTTGAATGCTTCTGGAGCGATGTAGTGAGTGAGGGAGAGACAGGGAGAGAGAGACAGGGAGAGAGAAGAAGAGAGAGACAGGGAGAAAGACAGAGAGATAGACAGGGTGAAAGACAGAGAGAGAGAGAGACAGGACAATTCCAGAGAGCTTTGGCGGGGTGGTAGTCAACCCTTCCTTGATAGCAGATATGTCTTACCAGTCAGAGCCCATAATACCTTGGTAAGGCCCCAGCTCGTTCCTGGACTCAAAACAGCATGACTGTTGGATCTGTCTCACACATCTGGAGGGAATCTCCCTCTGAGCTGGGCTGGACTGGCATTGGACTTACCTTCACAGCTCCACTTCTCACTCCAGCTTCAAAGCTCCACTTCTCATTCCAGCTTCACAACTCCACTTCTTACTCCAGCTTCAAAGCTCCACTTCTCACTCCAGCTTCACAGCTCCACTTCTTACTCCAGCTTCAAAGCTCCACTTCTCACTCCAGCTTCAAAGCTCCACTTCTCACTCCAGCTTCAAAGCTCCACTTCTCACTCCAACTCCACAGCTCCACTTCTCACTCCAACTCCACAGCTCCACTTCTCACTCCAACTCCACAGCTCCACTTCTCACTCCAGCTCCACAGCTCCACTACTCACTCCAACCTCACAGCTCCACTTCTCACTCCAGCTTCCAGTAATAGTTTTGCAGCATCTAATTCTGCAGTTCTGTCAATAGGATGCATATTTCTGAAGAGGAAGCGTTTTCTCCGATTCTCACACTTGGAGTACAGTAGCAAAATGTTTGCCCAACTTTGTAGATTGCACAGCTGTTTATACTCAATTCCATGAGCCTCTGTGGAAATAATATATGGGCTCTTGAATCCAGTGTTGAAACTCTAGTGGGATCCCTTCTAAGAACATGATGACTAACATAAGGTAGTTTGTGTTGATGTCTGGGCACACAGACGCAACTCTTTTATCCAGACATGAAAAAAAATCAACATTTTAGACAGGTTTTTCCTTGATGTTCATACAGTAACATTGATCTCATTCTATACATTGCTCTCGAAGCGTCTGTGAGGTCACCACCGGTGCAAGACAGTCAATACTACCACCCTCTTCCTTGACCTATTCCTGACCTCACTCGGACCTCTCACTCTGGGCAACAGGATGGTCTTTGTCTGGTAGCAGCCCCCGCTCCCTTCAGCAGCTTGGACAGGTCCGGTTGTGGTTACAGGACACATCACAATAGAGCAAGCATAATCTAGGGTACACTCGGGTCACCGTGAAATGTTCAAACAGACGGACCATAGCGGTTGAACCTTCTGCTCCGCGGTCTGGGTGCATCTGTGACACTCACTTTGGAAACTTGACCTTCTCCTCTCGGTCTAACCATGATATGACCCCTGGATGAGCTGGTTGAAGGACTTTTCCCCTGCAGTCCATGGCCTCAGTAACTCTGTTGGTAATGGCATTGATGGGATTGATTCCTGGTTTTTCCTTGTGCAGATGGACATTTTGTTAGAGGTGAAAGGGACAACACAGCCACTCTAGGTCCATCGAGTGGTCTGAGTGGAGACAAGGAGGTAATGAGACCTGGGGGTGTACAGGCTAGGCATGGTGCCTACAGTAGCTACCCTCCTTCTGGCCCCCACACCCTATTAAATCTACCCAAGTCTGCCCACCCCTTCCCCAGAAGAGAAAAGCAGTCTTCTCAGGGTCTGAGAAGGGGAACACTTTGTACTGTCTAGCGATGAAATAACTTTCTTTTGTTGCTGGTGCTGAGTACCTGTTACAACGAGATGTCAGCAGAATAAACATTTAATCTATAACGTCTAAACGATGGGGTCTAATTAGAAATGAAATGTAAACACGCTCTTGTTAGATTTACTCTCCTAGGGCTACTACAGAGTAGCAGTAAGTGCTGAGACTCTCCCAGTGAGCATTAATATTTAAGGACACATAGGGACTCTTCCATTTTGGATTCCCGGAGGACATGTCCTTACCTCTGCTCCTTATTCTTCCTCCCTGACCCGTCGTCCTTTCACCTCCTCACCTTGCTTCCTTTCCGGAAACTCCTCCCCCACCTCTCTTTTCCTCTTCTGACATCTAAACCTCCCTCCCTTCCCCGTCTCTCGTCCTTCTCCTGCTTACCTCCCCTTGTCCACATCTCTCCGGCGCTTCATCTGACAGTAACCCTGTCGTGCAGCTCATCCTCACACATGGAGTTGGGTTGGGATACTCGATCTCTCCGCTTGACCAGTTTGCCAGCCCGTAGGAGATTGAAATGCCACTGATGATGCAGCTGGTTCGTCTTTGCGGCTAATCACTTCCAGAGGCACTTTGATTTGGGTTTTTACAGCCTGCGTTATTTTTCACATCAGCCCAAAACTCCCCCATTTTTTATCAAATTTGCACCATATGCTTTGAAAGGAGATGAGCTGACTGGTTGGTGTGCTTCTTTATACCTCCCCTTCTTCATGGCCTGTTTTGATCAGCCCGGGCCCTGACGGCGAGCGCTTGGAGACAGTATTATGTTTCCAGAAATTGCCTCAGTGAAGATAATGAAGGAGTACAATGTTTTGGACGGTTACTGTGTAGAAAAAAGAAAGACAAGGACGAACCGAAGACCTGCTCACTAGACCGTTACTACCGAATCAACATCAAAGGTCAAAAGTCAGAAATAGGCAGTGACACGGTGGCAGCTCTCTCAGAGCTTCCCCTCTTCTTCCCTCCGTTCAAGAGCTTTATTTCACCTTAGATTACCGACGTGTGTGCCGTGTATTGTAATTCATCTAGAAAGACGTCTGTGAAGAGTTTGGGAAAGGGGAAACTGATTGCTGAAGGAAACACCACCATGCTTTAGATACAGTATTTGTGGCACAATGAAAACCTTCCTTTCTGAGGCGGAGCAATCAATGCTTTCTGTCTCATCAGTCCGAGGCCCAATTAGCTGCTTGCAATTCATACAGTGACGTAATGTAGTCATGAATCAACCAATGTTTTAGATATCTTGACTGCAAAACAACATGTACGAGCAGCAGAAGGTACAGAAATAGAAAATAAACCAGTTTTATTAACTTTAAACACCATCTGGGAAATTCAGAATAAATAACAGTTAATCATTTAAATAAATGAAGTATTATGTTTTGGATTGCTCTCCATTCTTTTATCTTTTCCAATTCCCCCTGACACTAACTTGTCAGCAGCTTCTACATTTTTTGAACGAGTATATTGGATGGTGAAAGGTGCTAACATGGTTCATCCAACCACATGTCACCAAGCCGTCTGATTCTTATTACACGGCTCATCTAAAGTGGTAGCATTTTGTCAGCTCTTGTGCAGGTTGATTGCACATTAACCAACAATACATCCATGATTGAACTCACAGGCCCCTGATCGTCACACAAGGAGTCGCTGGAGAGCGACGTAGAAAGGTATGTAATCTGACTTATCTATCCCTTATCCTGGCCAGTGCTTGGTCAGTAATAATTGCCTCATGCTGGATCCTTGGGAAAGTCTGGGAAGCCGTGGTCACTTTTGAACACATGACCACTGCAAAATTGCTGTCATGCAAAGCAGCTGCTTAGCCCACTACGCCACTTGGAGCCCCCAGCATTTTAATAAATGAATTAAAAATAAGAAATGTTTTGCCTTGTTGGAAAACTACCAGTTAAAGAAATATTAAAAAACAAGGATTTTCTCAAAGAAGCACTGGGATTTTTCCTGCTCAAAGCATTGCAGGTAAAATCGTAACAGAATAGGTCTACATCTGCAAACCACTGGCTGCAATCTTCCAGGATTATTTTATCTCAAAGGCCTTAGATAATAGTCATGTTGCGAGGCTTAAAGACAGGGTAACAGTACACAGTGTGCGTTCATTCGTTTGTGTCATTCTCTCCATCTTGACACACTTAATATTCCTCAGGCAGAGCTCAGGGTTTAGGGACAACCGCTAATGCAGCACTGAGCAGCTCTTCATCCCTGCATCACACAGCACCCAGATCTGGCATGTGCTCTGACTCCCTGTCTCAGATAGTTCCAAACAGCTGCTGGGGCTTAAATGCTGGAAAGCAAAATGTCATCTCTTCGCCCACCGCTCACACAAACAGCCACACATCTCCAACCGCTCTGTGTTGCCTTCCTTCAATAAGCAGCAGGGAAATGGTTAACCGAAGACTAGCGTATGTTTGTTTTTGTTAATCTTTAATCACACAGTTAGAACAGCGGCACCAAGGAAATTATGAGCGCTTCTCTATTGAACAACCGCGTTGTGCAACGGTGCCCGAGATCATATCTGTCTGTGTGCGTTTGAAATATTAAAAGCGTGTTCCATCCTGCAAGTCAGAGTGCAATTAAATAGCAATCTCATAACTGTTTGGCCCGAATGCAGCAGCGGGGTAATGATCACAACAGTAAAGTACATGACAATGGACAACGTGGAAGAGATGGGGGGGGGGCTCATGGATGTCCACGGACTCTGAGCAGGCCATCACTATTGATTTATTAATGCTTGAGAATGCTGCAACGAACGCTAATTGAATTGAGATCCAGGAAGTAAGTTAATGTAGCTGACAGCGATACAGGAATTTAATCTCCCCACGGCGCTCAGAATTATGACTCTTCTCTATCTAGGCTGTCAGAGGGATAAATAGTAAATCAATCTGGCCTACAATGGGGCCACTCAGAACCGTTTACTGAGCTTAAGACTGATCATTACAGCCCTTCCTCTGTCTCACCGTCACCAATCGTTACACAGTTTAGACAATTCCAATCAGCATAGCGAGAACTGAAACAGTTCCTTCTGACAAAAACAAAGAAGTTTATTTGCACACATTACACACTACTGACTTCAAGTCACAGGGTCAGTGGATTGTATTTCTATGAGATCAGCATTCAAAAACCCGTAAGGATGTGTGATTATCTAACAATTTGTTTCTGCATCACAACCAATTCGGGTGGATATTTTAGCACTCGGGCCCCCAGTGTAGAGGGGCAGCAAAGCGTATACTGTACCTACAGGCCTATGAGGAAACCGTACATGGATGCATCCGGCTGCGTACAAACCGCAGTCCCTCCAGCAACATGCCCCCTTTAATAAATTGCCGGGATCAGCAGTTTGCATGAGACCTCCAGCACTACTGCTACAAGTTCCTATATTATCAGAACGACCAATGCAAAATACACTCATTAGTACAGCTAAAATCTACAGTAGGCCGGAGCTCTCCCACAAGGCCCAGTACTTAAATGTATACATATTTGTACAGCTGGAGTTTAATGTTAGCCTGGTCTGAAGGTGAGGTTGCAGACTGGATCCCTGACAGGAGTTGTAGGCTCGGTGTCCAGAGGAGAGCATAGAACCAGGCCCAAACCACTACAGTGTACTCAGCACTGGTACCACCCAGACAGCCAGGGTGTGTGGGCCTGCTTTCCTGGCAGCCTAGGGGGGATCAGATGACCTGGGTTAGAGTCACAAGCCAGAGTTGACTGCTATGTGTGGTGTGTGTTTGTGCGGTGTGTGTGTGTTGTGAGTGTTAATGAGTGTTCCTACTGTAAATTAATTGGGCAAGAAAATTGATGGAAGAACAGTAGCAACTAAGACTCAAACAACACAGTGAAAGGATCTGAAAAAGATCCATACAAACACACACACGCAGCGAAAGAGAGAGTGATGTTGATAGATGTTGAAATGAGGACATTATACAATCATACAACTAGACTTACTGGCCAGGCCAGTGCGGAAAAAGACATATACCGGTACTGTTTTCACTCTTTTTCTTCTCGGTGGTTAATAGATACATGAGTTATGTACTTATTTCAGCCTATTTAATCCTGAGATTTTATCGCATGGCCTGCCAAGACCTTCCACCAGTTTCATGGAGACCTTGCCAAAAGAAATGAATGAAAATGTGAAAAAAATATATATATTGTGGAGCCATGGCTCAGGAGCCTTACTCTTCTATTTTTCCCATTCCTTTGAAAAGCTTAGCTGTTAAAGAAACAACCCACCCAGACCAGGTATTGTAATAACACATTGTGTGTTAGGGAGACGTCCCTGGAGATTGTGTTTGAGCACATTTAAATGTGGAAATGAACCACGTCCTCAAAGACAGGGAAAGAAACATATCTACAGTGAGCTGTATTATTTTTATTTCACAGTCACCAGGCAGCGTTGCAGTTAGGGCCTATATAGATTGCAAAAGTTGTTGAACAGAAAAAAATGATCGTTCATGTAATGTGAATAATAGTTTCCATACTGTTGTACTTACAATGTCTTGTCTTGTGAAGGCAATTGCGTGGTTGTGTGTGTTACCGAAATTCCTGTGAGAAGTCTCGAGCTGATGCGTGAGCACTTCGCATAAAGAATCCAGACCAGCCCATTGACCTACACGTGAATAAGTTCCGGTTCAGAATAATTTGCACATTTCTCGAGTTCCTGAACAATTTCAATTACGTTTGCAATTTGCAAAGCCCCAGGTCAGATCTTTCGAAATCCTCTTGAAATCCTCTCCTACCTCGGGAGGTCCCATGAAATGTAATGGCTATTCGAGAGAGTAGACACAAATATACACAATGAAATTGTATCTCGTCTCAAGCTTTATTCACAATGTCTGGTATACATGGCTGAAATCTCTCATAATGTAAACCGCCCCTTAGAGCACTAGGCTAGTACCCAACAATTAGTTTTGTTAATATGCCATTGAGCAAGGCACTTAGGCCTAATGTCTCTAGCATTGTCTTAGATAATGTTTGATTCCTGTCAAGACCCTTAACTCTGATTGTGGTCTCAGGGAAGGTTTGGATGTTCAAATACCAGATTTCCTGTTTACTTATGCACAAAATAAACATTTGTAACTGTTTAAAATAAAAAATAAGCTACGTCATGATAGTCACAGGTTCGAGCCTGACTATGGCTTCTCCGACTTTGCCCAGAACCTCCAGCAAGAGGCAACGCAAATTGGCATAGTGCTGCCCGGGATTTGTGTTAGATAAGTCAAATTATCTACCTAGGTAAGTCGTTCTCCAGCAACACCTTGCGTGCAGATCGGGCACCTGTAATTTCAATAGTGAAAGTATAGTTGGTGAGTTTCACTCATCCCACACATGATCTGACTAAATTCTTCCGTGTTGGATGAGCAGTGTGAAAAAAATTGTCCAGCAATTTGTAGAATGACCTAGTCTCATCCTAGCAACCCGTAACCGCCTGGGAAGAGTGGAAGATCATGCGCTGTTGTGCCGTATGCACTGCATTGGTTTTATAAAACTCCCAGTCACAACTGCTTCTTCAAACCCAAGCTGGAGTGCAGCGCCACAGACAATTACACCACCTGGGAGGGACCACTATTCAAAAATTTGTACACAGTTGACAGCTTGTTGTGTTATTTGAAAAAACTTAGAATGCTGCAAGTATTAGCATATTAAAGAAACAGCTGAAAGGTGTTGCCCCTGAAACAGTCCTGATCTGGCCATAATGGATTGTATTGAGTGAAGTGGGGTTTCTGGCTGGCCACTGCATTAGGGCCTGGGGCTGTGGCTACAACAGCTCTCAGGACTGGAGACACTGAAGAGCGGTACTTAATGCTGGGCTGGGAGTGAAGGTGAGTGGAGGGCCTGCCTGCCCACAGTCTCCTTCCTCGTGCCCCTGAAAACCACAGCTGACCACCAGGGCACTGCGAAATGAGACCAGGGAAACCGCCGCCCAGACCCAGGGTGGAAAACAAGCAGTTGGTGAGTTGTGAGGCCTGGCGGCCGGAGGCCACGGACACGCTGATGGAGGTATTAAGATATTAATTGCTTTTTGACATGATTTTGTTAAGGGGAGAGGTAGAGGGCAGGCTGCGGCTTCTCTCACACACACAGGGGTGGTTTAATGGCGGAGGCGCCTGACGAGGCAGAAAATAAAGGTTTTGCGGAGGGATACGATTTTACATAGGAAGGGGCCTGAGTACACAGTAAGAAAATTAATCCACTGCACTATCTAAAGATCCTGTGGAATGTATGGAAAATAGTCATACTGGTTCGCTTACTGTTATTTTATTGTTGAGGTTAAAATTAACAACTGGATGTGGCAGTACACCAACATATCACAAGGTTTTGACATGAGGATTAGCATATATCAAATTCCAGGTAATATGTAGAAATTACCTGGTAAGGAATGAGTTGAGCCCAACGGCACAGGGAGCATTAGGGAGTCATTGTAAGGTAACCCCAGTGGGGCTGTGGTGCGTCAGCTTCAGGGGGCGGCCTGCGCACTCAGAGGCAGACATAAACAGGCGAGCGCCATCCCTGACGCAAGGCCAGTCTCAGTTTGCAGCTCTGGAATGAGTGAATCACCCACAGTGGCTCTCTGCAAGGACGTACAGACCCTGTACTTACTGCTGCTGTAACAAGGGTCCACTAGGTCACTTTGAGTGTGTGTGTGTGTGTGTGTGTGTGTGTGTGTGTGTGTGTGTGTGTGGTCATGAGTGTGGGCTGTGTGTTCATACATGTGCGCAGAGGCGGTTGTTGAAGCAGGGATGGGCTGAGAGTAATACCATCAGCATCTCTGTGGCTCAAGGAGAATCCCTCTGTAATCCTGGCCTTGCTCCAGCCTTCCACACACCGCAATTATCATTAATCCAGCCCTCCTCCCAGAAACAGGGCTGCAGGAGCAGTGTTGGGGTCGGCTGACGTGTATTTTTTTGTGTGTGTGCGTGTGTGTGTGTGTGTGTGCGTGCGTGTGTGTGTGTGTGTGGGACCGGTGGCAGCATTCGTCCTCTTAGGACAGAGCTTAAGGCTGAGAGATGCCTCTCCTATTAGCATGTGGCTTCATCGTTTGTGCCCCTCTACAACCCCGCGTCCACAAACCCTGTGGTGTTTTAACTCTAAATATTTCCCCCGCCCTGTCGTATGGTTCCTGTTCAGACTCCTGTTTCATGTCCTGTATTCAGTCGGTATTCTGAAGGGGAGCCAATAACAGCATGGACAAAGAAGCCAGGAATTGTGCGAAACCTGAACTGTATGTGTCTGGAAGTCTCTCAGACGGTTAATTATGGCTTTCACTTGGTTTGATAGATTACCCACAGTAAGGTGCTGCTCCGGACTCACATCTGCAGGGCAAACACAACACTGAGGGTCGCCCCGCCCTTATGCTCTAACCCAATCCAAACGGAGAGCCAATTAACACTATTACACAAACCAGAGTAACCTAGATGTGATAACAGAAACAAACAGTTCAGGCTAAGTCGATTGCTGGTTTAATTCAATGCTGCCTCAGAAATGTTTGCGTACACTACTTTGTGGTGCAAACAGTACATTGCCTGCTTTGCCTCTATGGTAGGGTCACCATACAACGTCCTCTTCTCCCCGGAAATGTCCTCTGTTTACCATTCTTTCAGCAACACTATATTATGCTAGCAACACAAACGCAGATTGTTTTTACAAACAAAATAGCGCTCGTTTCAATGCATGAAATAGTTGTTGTAAATTCATTTTAAAGCTAGTGAATTATAATCAAATTGCTGGCTATACTGCCTCAAGTACCTAAGGGTTTGAGACTATATTTGGATTAAACACATCCTATTGAACATTTATCCAAAGCACATGTTCCTTAAACACGCAATACAATTTGATTTGATTATAATTCATTAGCTTAATGAATTTACAACGATTATTTCATGCATTGGAATGAGCGCTATTATTTTTTTTTAAATCTGCGTTCGTGTTGCTAGCATAATATAGTGCTGCTGATGATTGGATGATCAACGCCCAGTGGATTCAAATGACTCGAAGATCTTGACAGGCCTTCCTACTATACATCCATACTAATCAATTATGTTTTTCCCTAACACTGTTCCTCTAACCAGATATCCATGTGGGTCAACACCTGTTAGGGCACTAACAGTGTTTACCCCATTTAGCTCTGCATGTCCCTGACCCTCCCAATGGCTTTCTGAGCCCATCAGACTAAAACAATGTTGCTGACACTGACTTCCCATACCCACTTCTGAGAAATTCACACCTACCATGAGACTTCACACCACATCTTTGCCAGCTACATTGCAAAAATGCCTCCTCAAAATTAGAAAAAACTATTTGAAATTAGAAAAAAATGCTTGATTCAAGCAAAAAAAGGGAGGCATGTCTGAGAAAAGTCTGAAAAAAGTAACATCAGCTAATTCAGCAACAACTAATCTTACTCTAAAAAATGGAATTGGCTGAATTTGATTAGGGACCTTTGGTATTTATGGAATGGACCACCGGCGGAAAATAGGGGAGGGTCATGTCTTTTTATTCTTCGTTGAGGGGAGGGCGCCCAAACGATTTTTAGTCTAGGGTGGGGGGGGGGTCACCCAGCTTTTCTATTCATAATTTCAAGGTGGCTTGTTCGGTATATATTTTTCCATGTAGCTCTCAGTCTCGGCCCCCCACTGGTAGCAGATGGGTCTGACTCAACAAAAATTGCACCATCCCCTACCCCCACGATCACAGGTAGGCCTATTGTGAATAGTGATGGGAAGTTCGATTCTTTTTACTGAATCGTATCTTTGAATCTCGTTCATTCAAATGAACGAATCATTTTGATTCGTATCGTTCATTTGCGCATGCGCAGATCGAAATGAACGAAAATAATCAGTATACTGATCCGTACCATATGTACTGGATCATAGAAATAAGCCTTCGCAAAAAAGAAGGAAATAACGAAATTAATTAACCATATAGGCCTAATGGATCATAGAAGTAATGCACCTGCGCAAATACAAAAACATTTAAGATAATGAACTCTCATACGACGTCTGGTAGAAAGTTTTACATTTGAGGCAATAAAAATAAGTGTATGTCCAGTGTGTTGTTCATTTCCATCCCGCAGCCTGAACTTTATATTATTCAAACATTTGTTCATTTGAGGCATTGCGCATAGGCAAAATGTAACAGCCTACCGTATAATCAATTCATTATAACAAAGACGTTCAGTTGCCAAGCAGTAATACGGATACATACGTGTGTAGTAAACCCATTATTTTAAATATCCAGCGTCATATGACTTTGTAACAATTAACATAAAGCTTACAATATTTATTTTGTACATAATCCTGTAATAGGATCAACAGACAGATCCATATGTAGCTAAACTATGATAAAGGTGCATTTGTCAAATTAGTAATTTGTTCGGACTAGTTAAGTCAGTCTACAGTGATGAGCAAACATGTGCAAATCCAATAACTACATTTAATAATAGAGTAATGTGCCTGCCCCAAAATGAACGATATGAACGATCCAGGTACTAGTACCGAGCAGTATACTGGATCATAGAAGTAGTGCGCCTGTGCGAAAAAGAACGAAATGAACGACTCATGTACCAGTACCGGGCAATGTACTAGTACGACATACTAGTACCGAGCAGTATACTGATTCATAGAAGTAAT
>JACXGM010015458.1:0-21279 GCA_016801145.1 Umbra pygmaea | reverse complement strand
AAAGGTAGCCTGTGGACATTTATTTTAACCCCAGCTGCCTTAGCCCTATTCCATTCATTACTGCAGCCAGAGGCAATGCAGTATAAACCCCCCATAGGCCTGTTTCCTCAGTCATGTCAGTTAGCCTCAGACTCATTACCTGGTATGGCTGAGTAGCTTACCATACCAGTGACGTAGCCGATTTTTGAAATCCAAAATGTCGGCGCCCATGTAACAAAAACAACCCTTTCAACATATCCGTTTATCCCTTTTAACAGATTTAGCCATTTTAATCATTGTACCAATGAGAAGAAAAAAAAATGTCTGTTATATCACCTTTACATAAAATTCCAGTTCAGTTCATCTTTAAGCCTTCTGCTATTTATCATGATGTAAATTATTTTAATTATGGTCTTGTTGTTTTCAAAATCGGCAATAAAGCAAAGGGGCGTTTATGGCGTGGTTATGGCATTTGGTTGTATGACAAGACACTCAAAGGAGTTGGCATTTCAGTTATTTCCAGTAAGTAATGTTACATTTTGTTTTACATTATGTTTTAATACTGATTTTCATTACCCTGGAAATCCAGAGTTCTCACGAGAGCACAATTTGAATTTACTCAGCAAGTTACTCTGGCACCGAGTAATTCTGCTCATTAACTATGCCCTTGTAGCCAAGCTGCACCAATCACTCCGGTGTATCTGATATAGGCGTGCCAGAGGCGTGTTAAACAGATGACGACAGCGCTGCGACCTCGAAGTCATTCTAAACATTTTAAGATCGCTATGGATGAACACCAGTTGTTTAAAACTGATTTGGCCACCACAATGAACGAGTTAGACTTAGCTTTTTGTCTAAAAGAGGAACAGAAGATGGCACTCTAATCGTTCCTTTTTAAGAAGGACGTTTTTGCTGTTTTGCCAACTGTATTTCCAAAAAGTAAACAAGATAACAGCGCTGGTATGATACAGTGAATATCTAGGGACGGTTCTTTATTTATTTAAGGGGCTACCGGAGAAGTCAAAATAGACCTGAACCTCCCTTTGCCAGCAATATATTTTTCTATGACCCTCCAAAATGATTGTGAAAAGAGGCATGACCCTCACCAACAATTTATTGATCACTTCTGTACTGGGTTGCGCTTGGCAACAATGTACAGATAGCCACTGTTTTTTACAATCATGACATACATGACTTAACCTCTGCATTCTTGTCTTACACATCACACTCCACCAAAATGGTAGCCATTTCAGTAGATTTACTCACTAACATTGTTGTGGAAACAAAATAAGCCTGGAAATTAAATGCACACTTCCTGCATTACTGCATTACTTCAAATACTAAGTTACTTCTCTAGTAAACTAGTATTCACATGAAATAAAACAATGAAACATTGAGGCTTTTCAGCAAAGCACACTGGGTAATATCCAGGGACGTGCACAGACATTTTGGGGGGCTCAAGTAAAAAAAGGTCACCCTACACGCGCACGCATACTTGCATGCATAGACACACACACCCTTTCCAAGTGTCTATTATTTCCATTTCCCAATGTTGCCACAAAACCATTTATATTCACACAATATGTTCTGAATGTTTTCATTAAAGTAATATAATTCAGTCAGGCTGTGTTCAGTTGATTAAAACAATCACTTATGAGTAGGCTAGAATAGACCAAGTGCCTAAAGGTGACACGGCATCAGATTGCCTAGTGGTTCGGTATTCAGACTTGAAAGCACTTACGTCTGGGCCCCAATCTTAAATATATTCATATAAATAGTATTACAGTATGTTATTATTAAGATATGATCAATGGCCTGCAGTCCTCGTCTTCCAATACCAGATTGATTTTTGACATTGTGTCTAAATAATTGAATGCCGATGCTAAGCTATTTTGCAAAAAACTATACTGAACAAAACTATGAAAGCAACTTCAAAGTAGTGAGTTACAGTTCATATAAAGACTCTGTCCTTCTGCACTACTGTACCTGCCTCTGACTGGCTGGCAGCACTTTCTGCAGAGGATAGACAAAGGCAGTGTTGATTAATGCACACATTGTATTGACAACTAAACAATAATTTATAGCACATGGAATGACCTAATTCTGGAAAAACCAGGGATTGACTGTTGGAACGCTATACTATCTGTGTAACTTGCACTTTAATATTTCATCACATTCACAACAAAACATACGTTTTCAATTGTATACACCAATGTCAAGGTGAACTTCAGCTTTAAACAACATGTGTATCAACTCTTAGTATTAAGCTCAGTAGAGCCAGTTAATGAAGATAGCTACCCAGATCAGCTGAGAAAAGCCCACCGTTCGTTGTTCATTTTCAGCACGATGTGCAGTACACAGCATGCTTCTGCGTGTTGCAAACTATGTTCTCCTGTCCAGTGAATTATATATTGTATACACAAATAGTATATTGCTTGCTACTCATTTAAATGTTGAACAATATAAATAGGCCAGCTAGCCGGAAACTTTTATCTAAAATAAAAGCATTGCTGAGTACTGATTAGTCAACTCACCGTGTGAGAATCGTTTTCATCTTCCCTGGACTGCAGGTAAAGTTGGTACGAACCATTTCTTAGAGGGGGTGGAGGAAGGCCCATAAACAGGGCAGCTGACAGGGGGGAACAACTGGGAATGTTGTCCCGGGCCCAGTCCTGAGGGGGGCCCAAAATTTTGTTTTTGCACAGTCATATTTTTTAGCGGGACGCACAAAATGTGGAGATTTGTCCCGGGTCCACAGATTCCTGTCGGCATCCCTGCCCATAAATATACAAAAATTACATTTTAGAGAATGTGACTGGTATACAATCTTATAGTATTAAAGTATTAGAAATATTATTTAAAAGTATTACAAATATTATTTAAAAATGTAACACCTGCCAAGAGGGCACTTTTAAGTCTGAGGGGAAAGGGGTAGGGCCTCAAGCTCCCACTGAGGTCTATCTGTGCACGTGTCTGGTAATAACAAATTCAACACATTAACTGGTTGCTATGGACTTGTCACTAGGCTTCCTTAGTCATTGTATATTTTAGCATATAGGTAAATCTGCCAAAGCTGAACTTTATCCAATACTCAATTTCTCAGGTGAGCGTCAATTTGGGTGGGGGATGGTGCGACTTTTTGCTGGGTCAGACCTATCTGCTAGTGATGGTGGGCCGAGACTGAGACCTACATGGAAAAATATGCACCTAACAAGCCACTTTGAAATTTTGCTGTTTTAGTGAATACAAAAGTTGGGTGACCCCCCCGCCTAGACTAAAAAAATGTTGAGCGACCCTCCCCTCAACAAACAATAAAAAGAGATGACCCTCCATTATTTTCCTCCGGTGGTCCATACCATGAATACCGAACAGTCCCCTAGCTAAAGCAGCCCATCAATATTACTATTAGACACCAACCGCCATAACTCACTCAAACCTTCTAATTTCAGGTACATTTTATCACAATATGCTGCAATGAAATAAAAATGATCAATTTACAGCACTTTAAACAGCTTTCATATTATAGATCATACCAAAAATTGCTGTTATTACAGCTGCTCCAATAGACTTCAATGTATTAAAATCACCCACTTGGAACTTTTGAGAGACCCATGAACCACGTGACCGTACCACGTGACTGTAGCATTTTTTTTTAACCTCCATTGATGCAACTCGCTCTCTCTCAGTGGCTCTGTGAAGGCCTTAGTCTAAGTGTTCCATTTGTTAGAAGACAAAATCTTAATAATTTTTTATAACAATTGTGCTTTTTGTAGTGACCATTTTTTTGGGGTTAAACGCCGCCCCCTACTTTGGGGCAATTCACACTAATATGCTTGGAAATATATTGGTTGAGAATATATGCGTATTCTGCTGAAATAAATCAAACAAAAATTCAAGATATAGCCTACTATTAGTAGTATTTATTTTAATTGCTAGTTTAATGAGCTTACATTGTCATCTGTAGGCATTTTCATGTTTGCGTTTCAGTCAGCCAGCAGCAGTTAGCACACTCGCTAGCTAGAAGAAAGTGATGACTAAAAATACAGGGGATGCAGAATGTTTATATTGCAATGCTTTATTATTAGTCAATGGAAGACCCAGGACTCAATCTGAGGGATGCCAGAAGTGGGTCTAGGTGAACTGTGCTTGGATTGAAGCTATAAACTGTTCAGTGAATGTTTGCTCTTAATTTGTTGACTCATATTGCACTTAGTGTAATAGGCCTTTCAATAGGCACTGATATGAATTGCTCAATATGATTGAATTAATGTTTTTAACTGAATACCTTTGCATGGTTCCTTAAAAAATAACAAGTAATTTCATATTTTGAAAAATGTTATACATAATTGTTTGCCTCTGGATAGTGTTATTTTAGAGTAAGTTGTAGCAGTACAATAGAATAGTACATATTCAAATGTTAGGGTTTACTCTAATTTTACATGAATAAATTACAAAAGATACAGACAAGGTGAACCTATCCTGTTATAATGAGAATAATTTTTGTGCAATATCAATTTGTTAATTGGTTTTGTTAACCAACTTGTATGTAACTTTTGAAGACTGAACTTTAAATGGTATAAAATTGACAGAATGATTTTGACACCTAAATATGGAATTCATCTTAAACCTCACCAAGGGGCATTTTACCCCATATGGAGGGGTGCTTTGCCCCTATAATGGGGTAAGATTTTCCCTTTACATAGTCTGGCAATTGATCAGTTTTGAAAAATATACTGATTCTACTCACTTGTTTTTTTCACAATGTATGTTTGGCTCATTAAAGTCATGACATACATATTGAAATCTTACCAAATGTTGCTTTTTATGTCAGAAAATGTCCCTTAAGTGGGGCGTTTCCCCCAGGTAACTCATGTCATACATCCTTAGGCACGACTATCCATTTTTTGAGCGAAATTACGCAAGCTCGAAAACTGGACCTGTCATTTTACTTCCTTAGTTACTACTTGTGAGCTGAGGCTGCATTGGTGCATACTCACTCGAAGTGGGTAGCAGAGGGTCCAGGGGCATCGGACTGGGTGTAAAACCAAATTGATTACCAGGGCCCAAGGGGAGAGGGCCCTTGAAAAGTCTGGGGTTGAGAAACATGGAGCCCCGTGAGGACTGTCTATGCATAGGGCCCAGGATGTTGTTGCTATGCCCCTGGTAGGGTCTAATTAGCCCCCACACCGTTGGCCATTTCTGCTTCCTCAGTTTAGAGATTGATTCTCAGTTTAGAGATAGAGACTACTTTGCTTTTGGAATGCAGCAAAGTATTTCAGAGGCCAGATAGCTGTAATAAGAGATTAAGGCCAGCAGAGGAGGATCCAAGCTCAGTTATATCATTGACCTGTCCATTAGCATCTGCTGGTGGCTATTTTAATTTTGTGGTGTATTTAGTAGTGCATGTGGTAGCAACCCATATAAAAATGTTTTGCCGTGGAAAAATATTTTGCAACAAATATAAAAATCTTCTTTTGGATGAAAGCAATTTTGCAACAAATATAAAAATCTTCTTTTGGATGAAAGCAATAGTTTAATTTGGAAAATGTAAATTGGATAAGAAGGTAGTTCTAATTGTGTTTCGTCTTCAATGTCTTGGCTTTCTTAGCAAATCTGTTCCCATACTGTAGCTAAAATAATGTTTTGACATTAAAGAACATGTCATTTAGAAACCACAGAAAAGTCAATGTCATTTATGCCCCCGAGATGGCAGCAGGCCAGAATACAGTCAAGGGAGGGGAATAGAGAAAGGACAAAGGAAGGAGTGAGGAATAGAGTTCGGAGGGAGGTACAAGTGAAATAGGACAGTGGAGGAGTGCCAGTGAAAGGACATAGGAAGGAGGGAGTGGAATAGGGCACAGGAAGAGGAACAGAAGACCTTAGGGTGTGAGAAAAAACGACTGAGAAGAGATCTGGAGGATGGACAGGGAGATTAGAGACAGATATAAAGACAGTACAGTAGTCGTTGTGAGTCCAAAAGCCCTGCCTGCATGTTCTGTTCAGTGTGTTTGTCTCCATGGCGATTGGAAAGCTAACCTGATCTCCATGAAACAGGGCATCCACCAGTCATACAATCTCCTGTCTCTTTCCTCACAATTCTACGCTCCTCTCATCCTGTTCTTCTGTCATCATCTCTCTTGCTTTATATTTTGACTTTCACTATGAACGCTTCCATAATCAATTTTATTCTGCCATTTTGAATTTTGTGAAAACTATTTAAAACATTGGCTCTCTTAATAAATGATGAATTTTCATGACAGCCATGTGTCACTCAACAGAAATGTTTTTAGTAATGTAGTGAAACTAAATGGCCACTTTTGACCAATACTTATTTACATGGGTGTGGATTGACAAAAATACATTAATCATATATTGTATATCTCAATCTTTTGCCTATTGCATCGTGCATAATATTTTTCATTTTATTTATCTGTAGCTAAGTATTGTTTTGCAGTTTTTATACCTTAAGGCCGGGTTTTCATTGGAAATAAGATTTGGTTTACAATCAGCTTACCTGGAGAAATAAAAATAACCCTGTTTTTAGGGTTATGTGGGATTACATCTTTACTGTTAAATTCTCTCTGTTATTTTGTCTCTTGTTTAACAATGGCCCAGCAAAAAAATGAAAAAAGTGCTTCTAAATTTCATATTTCATTGATTGTTGTGTCTGATTTCTAGAGTGAATACATTTCTTCAGTCTGATCCCCCAGTTTTTAAAAGAAACAGAGGTGTAGGGTGTGCTTTGTAAATGACTCAACGACTGATTGTCGCTTTGTGTTTACAACCTCTGAAATGTGTCAGTCTCTCCCTGGTAATGGAGAAAAAGGGAAAAAATTGGTTTTCCATTGGATATGAAGATGCCTCTGCTTAGTTGGGTTGTATTTTACGGTCCTCATGCCTGGTGTGGAATCTCAAGACGTACACCTCAAGAAAGAGGTCAAACATTTTAATTAAATGGCTGTTCCTTTGTTTTGCAATAGTAATAGGGTATTCATCAAGCAGTTAACTACTGTTGCCATTTTTCAAAGGAAACTGAAATAAAATATACAATGAAAATTATTCTCGCTCCTATCCTTAGTGTGCTTGGTATCATGACACATTTGTTGAATTATGTAGGAGAACATTACAATGACAGCAGTTAATGAGGCAGTCTTGGATTAGGCACACCACACCAGCACGCCCTGGGGAGCTCAAGTCGTACTCCTCCCTGCATACAAACTTAAACGTACAACCTCAAAGCCTGTCAAACACATGGTGAAGAAATGGACTGATGAAACCATTGGGGAGTTAAAGAGATTCCTGACAGATTGGGACATATTCAAGGATAACAATGCCAACCTACATGATTACATCGACAAGGCCGGATCTTAAATCAATTTATGTGTGGAGAACCGCATCACATCAAAAATGATTGTATCTCATAGAAACAACATACCACGACTAACTGGTTTGCAGTCGCCACGCTGACAATGAAGGAAGCCCACGGGGACCTAAGCTCTGCCACATAGGAGCTGAAGAGCAGGGTCACCTCCTGAGTCCCAGTCGGTCAGCCAAGCACACGTTTGGAGTCAGGCTGAAGAAACGCTTTTCTAGTAAGATTGCTCTTCTGTCTGGAAAGGCATCAGAGTGCTTTCGAATGACAAAAATCTAAGTCAAGGTTTTCTGCAGGTCAAAATCGAATCAGTTTTACTGCAGAGTCCCTCCAATCCCCAGGCCAATACTCTCCACCTGAACGCCTAAAGACAATCAACACTTTAATTTCAGCACCTAGTCCTGACCCGCCTCGGAACTGGCGCTGACACGTCCCTCGACCCAGTGCAGTTGAGGTACAAAGCAACACTTAGGCTACATACACATCAACGACAGAAAAGTGTATACGAGGGCTTTGTTTGTGGACTTTTTGCTCTGTGTCCAACACCATACTCTAAAAAAAAATACAACAAAAAAGTACTGTACGTCAACACAACATGTCAAGTCCACCTGACTGATTTTGGGGCAGGATTCAAACGTTTCACCCCTTTTGCATTGTGGGGCCAGGCTCAATGGGGATGAATTTAAACGTTTCACCCCTTTTGCATCGTGGGGCCAGGCTCAATGGGGTGGATTTAAACATTTCACCCCTTTTGCATTGTGGGGCCAGGCTCAATGTGGATGGATTCAAACGTTTGACCCCTTTTGCATTGTGGGGCCAGGCTCAATGTGGGTTGATTCAAACGTTTGACCCCTTTTGCAGTGTGGGGCCAGGCTCAATGTGGATTGATTCAACGTTTGACCCCTTTTGCAGTGTGGGGCCAGGCTCAATGTGGGCGGAGACAAATGTTTCACTCCGCCCACATTTGACCTCGCCAAACAGCTTTTTTAATGGTTATGGTTAGCAGATGGGAGAGGCAGGGCAAATTACAGCATCAAGAGTAAGAATATTCAAGAATTAACATTTTTAGGTTAGGATGTTAAACCACATCTTCTCTCCTCCCCTTTATTAGGTGGGGTGTGGCCTTGGTGAGTGACTTTAGGTAATTTGAGACACAAGGTCATGTACTTCATGCTTCACATTAGGGGCATATTATGTCTGTGTGTTTGTGTCTAAATCTTATGATCTCCAACGTCCAGCTCAGATTGTCATGACAACCCTGTAGCAACGCAAATCCCCATATCTATAATGGCAGGATAGAAAAAGACAGACACTGTTCTGAATAAAAAACTGAATGTCAGTTCCGTTCATTGTAATTCTGTGGGACAAATTGCTCCTCTCTTCATATTGTACTGCCATAGTGATGCAAATCAGCGGGACTTCACTACCAGGTCCTAGCTAATGTAACTCATCTATTATGGGGTAGAAGACAGAGGTTAAGTGGAGAAGTAAGGTTATTAGTCATTAGTATCGTTACCATGACGGTAATGGTGTGTGTGAATATAAGGTGAAGGTGTAATACTGGGATGAAGTACAGATGGATCTAAACTTAAATAAAGGTTGTTGGCTTACTGGACCGATGCAGAAGTCATTAGAATGAGTCATAATTGGTTTCTGAGCTCATGTTCACACACAAACACACACACACACACACACACACACACACACACACACACACACACACACACACACACACACACACACCACCTTGTATCAAAGCATGCACGTACTCACACATAGACACATAGAAATGCACATATTCACGTATGCATGCTTGCACTCATACATCTACACAATGATTCATAGTACATTAAGTTGCCGTCAGTTAGTGTGCTTTTACAGATTTGAAAGACTGACAAACCCACAGACAGATAGATCGATAGAAGGACGGACATACGGACTGACAGATGATAGATATAGATAGATAATATAGATAGACGGATGCTTTATTGGCTTAAGCTCTGTTGGCTACCACAGTCTTGTGGCATCCACAGCTTTAGGATTAAACTCCAGTTACAAAAACCAACTACAAAAACCACTGAATGACACTGTCACAGATAATATCTCCCTTATCTGTTCCTCCCTTTAAAATCGTTTCTCTCACCACTTCTCCACCTTCTCCTCCAATCATTTCCCTTCTCTCCTTCACTCCTCCTCTCCATCTGCCCCATGTTACCTCTGTCATGTCCTGTCTCTACTCCTTTGTTCTATCATCTTTCTCTGTCTTCCCTCCCTCTCTCTTCTCATCCACCATCCAACTCCTTGTCCATCTTCCTTTACGCCCCCCTCCCCTTCTCTCTCCGGGTGGGGCCCCTCTTCCACTCATCTCCAGACACCAGAGATCAATACCAGTGATAGCAAAGTGTGTACACACCACAGAGCCTTGGAGGAGGAAATTGAAAAACGGACAGATCTTTAATTACAAAGCTCATTTCCATGTTGACAGACCCTGGTTCTCCAAAAGTTTTGGGGGTATTGAAAAGCATAGAGGAACATTTGAATGCAGGTTTAGTTCCTGAGTAGAAATGACATGGACCCAAATCCTGTTCATGTTTGTCATAAAATTTAGAAAAATACAACATCAAGTTACACGTTGTAGTACATGTAACTTGATGTTACATGTACTACAACATGTAAAACTACAACAAGTAACAAGTTTACAAAGGTATACTGGACCATAAGTTTAAGATTTACTGCAATACTTTTTAACCAGCAGGTTAACCTACACTAAGAGAAATATTAGAGAATATGAGTTTATATACTGTGTGTATGTGTTTTATGGGGGCGTTTGCGTGTAAATGTGTGCAGTGCTTTTAACCTTCTCTGACTTCTAACCTGAGCTCAGAGCTGTCAATCTGAGTGGAAGAGATGCAGCTCTAGAATAGTGTGTGTGTGTGTGTGTGTGTGTGTGTACATTGCTGCATGCATGTGTGTGTGAGTGTGTGTACATTGCTGCATGCATGTGTGTAGGGGTTTGTTTGTGCATGTGCGTGTGTTTGAGCAGGATGAGTGACAGCAGAAACCAGATGCAAGAAGGACAAGGAAACAGCTCATTCATTATTCACTAACTGGAGAAAAAAGGTGTGTGTGTGTTTGTGTGTGTGTGTGTGTGTGTGTGTGTTTGTACACTCACCTAAAGGATTATTAGGAACACCCGTTCAATTTCTCCTTACTGCAATGATCTACTCAACCAATCACATGGCAGTTGCTTCAATGCATTTAGGGGTGTGGTCCTGGTCAAGACAATCTCCTGAACTCCAAACTGAATGTCAGAATGGGAAAGAAAGGTGATTTAAGCAATTTCGAGCGTGGCATGGTTGTTGGTGCCAGACGAGCCGGTCTGAGTATTTCACAATCTGCTCAGTTACTGGGATTTCCACGCACAACCATTTCTAGGGTTTACAAAGAATGGTGTGAAAAGGGAAAAACATCCAGTATGCGGCAGTCCTGTGGGCGAAAATGCCTTGTTGGTGCTAGAGGTCAGAGGAGAATGGGCCAACTGCTTCAAGCTGATAGAAGGGTATCTTTGACTGAAATAACCACTCGTTACAACCGAGGTATGCAGCAAAGCATTTCTGAAGCCACAACACACACAACCTTGAGGCGGATGGACTACAACAGCAGAAGACCCCACCGGGTATCACTCATCTCCACTACAAATAGGAAAAAGAGGCTACAATTTGCAAGAGCTCACCAAAATTGGACAGTTGGACTGGAAAAATGTTGCCTGGTCTGATGAGTCTCAGATGGTAGAGTCAGAATTTGGCGTAAACAGAATGAGAACATGGATCCATCATGCCTTGTTACCACTGTGCAGGCTGGTGGTGGTGGTGTAATGGTTTGGTGGATGTTTTCTAGGCACACTTTAGGCCCGTTATTGCCAATTGGGCATTGTTTAAATGCCACGGCCTACCTGAGCATTGTTTCTGACCATGTCAATCCTTTTATGGCCACCATGTACCCATCCTCTGATGGCTACTTCCAGCAGGATAATGCACCATGTCACAAAGCTCAAATAATTTCAAATTGGTTTCTTGAACATGACAATGAGTTTACTGTACTAAAATGGCCCCCACAATCACCAGATCTCAACCCAATAGAGCATCTTTGGGATGTGGTGGAACGGGAGCTTGGTGCCCTGGATGTGCATCCCACAAATCTCCATCAACTGGAAGATGTTATCCTATCAATATGGGCCAACATTTCTAAAGAATGCTTTCAGCACCTTGTTGAATCAATGCCATGTAGAATTAAGGCAGTTCTGAAGGCAAAAGCGGGTCAAACACAGTGTTAGTATGGTGTTCCTAATAATCCTTTAGGTGAGTTTATGTGGTCATCACAGTGTGTATGACCCCGTTCCTTGTATTTTTAAATGTGCTTTTAGTTGTGTATTCACAGAAAACCAGAACAAAACAACCAAAAATCATTGTAACATAATAACACAACACTGCCATATTGAAAGGGGCATTTTAGTTTAATAACAACACCAACACCATTGTACCTGCTGTAAACCCTAGTATCAATAAGAAACGTTTACACCAAAATGAACCGTTTTAATACCAACTGAACACAAAAATACGCTTGGCTTCTTCATACTGTGCCTTTTCAAGCCTTTCATTGTGTGTGGGTGTGTGTGTGGTTTGCCTGTGTTTGAAAGTGCGTGTGGGCGAGTGTTTTTGTGTGTGACAGAGAGACCCTCTGCCCTCCACATGACAGTAGGAGCTCCTTGGTTCACCAGACTGTCATCAAATGTTCAGTCAACTGAGATACCTCTCCTGCCAGTCCCCTCTCTCCCTCCCACCTTGCTCTCTGGAAAACAGAGTGGTAGAGTAGCTAACTATGAAATTCTCAGTCTATATAAAGGTCAGAAAACCACTCAGCCAAATAGTCAGGAAGCACCTTTTGTGTTTTCTAAATTATACATTATGTTAAATAGATGCTAATTCCTTTAATAGACCATGATTCACACAAATCATATTAAAAACGATAATAATCACTGGTATCAGTATTATTGATCAAGGAGAAAGGTCAGCGCTAGGTGGTATATTAGGGAGACACATTATTTTTGATTGGTTGATGGGCTTGCGATTAGATAGTTGTATCAATAGGGTAGATTGACAATTGAATCATATTTACTAATGTATTATTTTCCAGGATAAACTTACACCCCTCATTTTTCAACATGCTCCTTCCATTACTGTTCCTCTCCTCTCCTGTGCTTCTCTGCATGTCCATCTGCCTCTCAGCGTGTAGTCGTGGCCCTAAACACGTCCATGCTGAGGGATTCCTGGATTGGATCAGCAGCGGGCCAATAAGATTCCCTTGGAGTTTGTCCAGAAGCCTGACTGGTCAACATGATGGGGGCGAGCTCTGGCCACCCGACTTAGACAAACATCACGATACCATCACCACAGAGAGAGACAGACGGAGAAATAGAGTAAACAAGGGATAACGCCGGAGAAAAACTGAGAAAGAGAGAGAGAGAAAGAGGGAGGGCGAGTTTGATATTGAGGCGGGTCACTGGATTGTTCATACAAAGACAGAAAATAAGAGGGCAAAACAGAAACAGAGAAAGCGAGGAAAAGACAAAGACAAGGAAATGGACAGAGAACACAGAGACAGATAACCCCGTGCTACTTTGTGTGAGTTTCCATGACAACATGCTATGGTGGGGTGGTGTATTCTGGAACTCCGCAGCCACCCACTCAGTCAGTCAGAAATTAAGTTAACAAGCGTCCACTGTACCGCTACCATCATGATGGGTTATTCCAGTAAGAAGCAAAACATGTCTGCCTTTCATAACTGTTCAAATATGAGATGGACAGATATAATGAAGGGCAAGGTGAAGAGATGGACGGGGGGGTTGTGGTATTGTGTCAATGTGAGAACAGAGTGAGAGGTGATAGAAGAAGAAGCAAACATAGAAATGTAGAGATGGACAGAGAGAGAAATGTGAAGCAGCCAGCCTCCGTACCAAGCATAACAAACACTACTGACTTACTGTGCTTGATTGAGAACCAGAGAGGATGAGAAGGGGAGGAGGGTAGAGGTAGGCTGACAATGATCCATCTCCAAGCCCATGACACTTGATCAATACTCCCTGAACCAGGCAGCAGCAAGCATGTCTCTCCACTTCGCTAGTCTCCAAATCCCTCTATATATATCTTTTTCCGGCTAATTCTTTATATTTTACACCTCCCCCCTCACATACACACACACACACACACACACACACACACAAACACACACACACACACACAGGCAGATAATGTCCTAGTTCCCATCACAGTAAAACATATTTCTGCTTCTTTCTCTAGCAAATGTTCAAAGGAGAATAGAAAACCTCAAGGGCACAGCAAGCAATGTCATGACGCAATCAGCTAGCTGAGCCACTCCAGTTGATCTGGTAACCACCCTTATCGATTGATCTGGTCTGTAGATGCTGGAGGGATCTATACATTTACTGCTATATGACCTGTAATGGGGATGCCAAAGGTTATGTGTGTGTGTGTGAGTGAGACTTTTTATTTATTCATTTTTATTTTATTTTTCTCACCTCCCAATTGGTCTTGTCCAATTTCTCTCTAACCCTGCCTTGGACATATGTAGGATGGCAAAGGGTGCTCACATGGTTCACCCAACCACATCACCGTTGCTAGGGAGCGATGTGGCAAGGTAGATAATCCGAATGATCTATTCCATTTGCGCTGCCTCATTCTGGAGGTTCCGAGCAAAGTCAGAGAAGCCATAGTCAGGCTCGAACCACTGACTATAATGGCGTACTCTAGCTTGTCCTGCAATGCAGCAACTTAGCCCACTGTGCCACGCAGACCCCCTGAGAGAGAGTTTTTGAATTGAGTTTTAAACATTCTGTATTATATACAAAATCAATAACAGGTACACATTCACTGGCATACTGTACCATGGTTGATGAAACACTGAACATTAAAAGAAACAAGTCACACATAAACAATTTGACTAACCCCCCAGTTTTTCAAGTCCCATCCCACACACATATATCAGTGAATTAATTATTAATTAATCTACAAAATAAGCTCTTGCTCCACCACACAACATACAAACAATCCCTCATAACCCCATATACCCATAAACCCAGGGAGGTCTTTCATCCCTAAAAGTACAGAAGAGACAGAGAGAAATCATTTAGACGGGGGGGGGGTGGATGTGAACAGCATATGATTTCATTTCAATAAGGCAACAGATGTGACTCCAAATTCAATTAACTTCAAATGACTAGCTCAAAATTCCACGAAATGACATGAGGGGATTTGAGGGAAATGTGCACTCCGGAAATTCTTGTAATGTCTTCATTCATCCTTAATTGACGTCCAATTGTTTTACCTCCCTTTTCCAGTGATTTTTACTTAGTGGCTACATTTGGGGAATCTTTACAAAATGAATATATAACCGATTTGGTTATGACAGAATATTAATCTACTATCGACTTTTAAATACAATATATTACTAATATATTACTATGAACTGGTTAGTTGAAATCCTGAAGGTAAAAAGTAGTGGTATATGTATGGAATATGGCATTTTGCCATTGTAATAGAGTATTATGCCAAAATACCATGGCTAAGAGCTGTTCTTAGGCACACCGCCTAACCTTATAGCTAACGTCTGCCTATTATCGGCCACTAACTTGAATTCTTTTTATTGAGGAATAAATTTCAAAGTTGACATTCACTGAAAAACAATGGTAAGTTTTGCTATCAATAATACCCTTTCAGCTAGACATCTACCGATTTTCATACAAATGTATGTACGTTAAGATATTATTTTGTTATTTTTAAAAGATGACGCGTCAAAATTGTGTGACAAGTTGCAAGCCGTAATCTCCGACTTGGGCGACAAATGCTACGTCAGATAACATCCTATTATTATCAGCGAAAGATGTGGCTAAATTTGCTAGCTTAGTTGTCTAAAAATCCATATAAATAAATGCTTGTAGCCAGAAATCTATATTAATTAAAAAATAATTGTTAAGTGGTAAATAATAGTATAAAACACGTAAACAACCACTGTCAATCTTTACCATATACCAGTACAAGAATGAATCCTTTTTGGTGACAGCCCTGCTTTAAGAATCCCCAAGAGGGCGCACTGAGCAAGGTAAGGGTAAGTTGGTCAGCCTCATTAATTCCTGAACAGGAAGTCGAGCAAACGAGCTAGCTTTTTACTAAAGACTTTAGAGAACACCACTATGTAGCTTCACTGTCGCTTTGCCCCTGGAGGAATGACCACCCACAACACCACCCCGGAACCAGCACCACCCACCAGCACCACCCCTAGACCCATCATCACCATCAGTCGGGAAGAGGCGTGGAGGAGGGACCAACGTTAGAACTTCACTGAAGAGGGTTGACCTTTGACCTTCAGGTCAGGGCTTGCTTGTGTCAGCTCGCTCCTCAGGTTGTCCTTACTCCCCTCTACAGGTTGAGCACCAGTCCAGATCCCGGCACCTACACCATCACCAGACACACCAGACCCACACCAGACCCACACCAGACCCACACCAGCAACACTACAAACTACCCCAGAATTGCTCAAGTACTGATCTACTGGGATTTCTCTTCACAACCAACTCTAGAGTTTACAGAGAATGGTTTGAAAAAGAGAAAATATCCAGTGAGCAGCAGTTCTCTGTGCGAAAATGCATTGTTGATGGCAGAGGAGAATGGCCAGATTGGTTTGAGCTGATAGAAAGGCAACATTAACTCAAATAACCACTTGTTACAACCAAGGCCTGTGGAAGAGCATTTCTGAACCCACAACATTTCAAACCTTGAAGCAAATGGGCTACAGCAGCAGAAGATAACACCTGGTGCCACTTCTTTCAGCTAACAGGAAACTGAGGCTACAACTTCCACCAAAATACAATACAATATTGAAATAAATTTGCTTTGCCTGATCAGTCTTCATTAGGGCTCAGTGGTTAGGGAGTCAGACTGATAGTATACGATGTCATTTAATGTGTACCATTTAGCAGCCTGATGGGCCTGTGGGAAAAAGCTGTTGCGCAACCTGATGGTTTTAGAGAAGATGCTCCTGTACCGGCAGTGTCTGGTTGACCTGAGGGGCTGGAACAGTCAGTGGCTCTGATGACTTGCATCAGTATTGATCTTGCTTTCGTGTGGCACCTGGTGTTGTAGGTGCCTTCCGGGGGGGCAGTTAGGACCTGATGACATCAAACACTTTGCAGAGACATGCGGTCAGACAAATTAGTGTTCCCATACCAAACCATGATGCAACCTGTCAGTATAATCTCGATGGTGCTCCTGTAGAACACAGAGACAGGTCAAATTTCTTCAGCCTCCTGAGGGTGAACAGGCGCTGCCATGCCTTCTTAACCACCGTGGATGAGTGTAGAGGATGATGTATGTTCTCTGCATAGGATGATGTATGTTATTCAATGCATATGATAAATAAACCACTTTGACTTTGACTTTGACTTAGAGACCAGTCCAGAACTCTGAGGAAGTTAAAGTCTGCAACCATCTGGCATCTCCATTGGTGAGGATTAGAAAGTGCTCCGCTTTGTTCACCCTGTAGTCACAATTTATTGACACTTTCTGAAATGGTTAAAGCTACACTGTGTATTTCTTCGAGTTGATTCTTAGCAAAAAAACTTTGTTCTTTCACAAATATGTGCTCATTCATGTGTAATTACTTCCACCTAATAATCAAAGTATTTTCGTAAGTGTAGAATCTTCCATTCACAATACATACAATCGTGCCGCTCACCATGTTACGCCTCCATCTTTAAAATACATTAGCCAAAGAGGGACATACCTGGAAATTCAAGCTCGACAATTCGCGCTTTTACACAAGTGGCACCGTGACGAATGCCAGGGGGAGATTACTCACGACTGCCGGGAAATTTCAAGTCTGTTGAAGATGTAAGATCATGCCTGTTCTCGAGGACATGTAATAGTAGCGAGGACATGTAATAGTAGCGCTGGCTCAAGCTATATAGTAGTCAAGAACGTTCGGCTGGCAACACAAACCGGGATTCTTCGTTTCAGAATAATAGCGCTCGTGGTTCATTGCAATAATCATTGTTCATTCATTGCATAGGTAGTGTCCATGTTCATGTTTTGCTAAAATTAGTATTCTGTTTGAATAAAACAGACTCTAGTGAATGTTTTTCAAATGTAATCGTGTTTTCACATGAGACACTGACAATATATTCTATCAAATTGTGTGTAAAACATATTTGTTACTTTTAGTAATAAAACATGTTAAATTATTATTTTTGCTATCACATGCTCTTATTGTTTTTTACACACAATACAATTGCATTTGGTTATAACTCAGGGGCTGTGTAGTTAATTAACAATGACTATTGCAATGAATCAAAACGAGCGCTATTGTTTTGAAAGAAAAAACGAATATCCAGGTTCACGTGGCTGGTATAATAACGCGGTTGCTTGTCATATACATTTTCACCAGCAGATGGGAGCAGATCTTACACAATGCAGCATTCAATTTACTAATATGATTATTAAAAAAAATTTCATAACTTTTAATTACATTTAGTTTTACATTTTAATGCTGAAATCCCATTACAGCATTGATTAAATTATTTGGCCAATAATTACATTCTAATTTAGATTAATGATAGAAAACATACAAATCCCTCTATTATCGGCATACATCAAACTATCTATGTTTTGCGATTATTAGTGTCATAGAAATGTTAGCTAGCTTGTTACCAAATATCATGTCTGAAATATTCGTAGATATATTTCTATTTTTAACTAGTTCATAAACGGTTTAGCAAAAAAATTAAATACCTCCTATTATCAGCCACGATCACCTATTATCCCTATTTTGTTAAATTACATTACATTTTGTTATTTTTGTTTCAAATGCTACACAGTAGTGTTCTCCAAAGCGTTCTCCATTTGCTTCTTTTCCTGTAAAGGAATTTATGATACTGACCAATTTACCCTTGCCTTGCCCAGTGTGACCTTGTGTCTTCTTAAAGCGGGGTTGTTGCCCAAAAGGTTTCTTTCCAGTATATGGTAAAGATTAACAGTGTTTTCAGTAATTATTCAGTGATTATTCAGTAATTATTCAGTAATTATTCAGTAATTATTCAGTAATTATTCCCAGCTCTGCCACCGTAAATTGCCCAAAAACCTGTAACTGCAACTGTTTTGAAAATACACCTTGATGTGTGTTTGTTTGACTTCCTGATATTTATTTGTTCCTATTTTCTTCTCCTATCGTCTCGATTCAAAGATCGACTTGTGTTAAAATGTAATGATTTGTATTTTCAAAAATGTCCAATGACGTAACCGAAGGTTTTTGTCCAACATTTGGTGGCCGAGCTGGGAATAACTGAATGCACTGAGAATGTTTTTTTGTGACTGTCATGTCAGAAACATGACAGGCTCAAAGATTTGGAGCTGTTTAAGGTTCCGTTTAAGGGAGTGTTTCTTTAACTTACTGCCCGATAGATATACACACTGCGTCCTGGAGTTTAACTTGACTATGCCCCCGAGTTGGGTACACACCGAGTGGTCCTTCTTTCTCTCCCATATAATTTGCCTAACATTATTGTGTGATCCTAAAAAAAACCTATTTGTTTCGATTGATGTTTTCATAAACTTCAAATGTTATTGTTAACATATCTACAAAATAATAAACAACTTTCATCATACTCTGCCTCTCAAATATGAAAGTAAAGCCAGAGCCCGTCTACAGCATAGTTTGTATAAATACTGGATATAACCATGTGTGAAGTCACCCATTGGTTTGTTAAGATCTGATTTGGGTCATCGAATTTGCCGTTATGGGCGCAGACATCTTGGTTGCGGATGTGAAGATTTTAGACAAGAGGGAGGAGTAATCTAGCTAGCTAACTGATATTAATTGTGATGCTAACAAAAAACAGTATTAATACAAAATGTAAAACAAAATGTAACATTACTTACCGGAAAAAGTGAACTGCCAACTCCTTCGAGTGTGTTGTCGTACAACCAAACGCCATAGCCATGCCCCAAACGCCCCTTTGCTTTATCACCCATTTTATAATCAACAAGACCATAATTCAAAAAAAGAACATCATCATAAATAGCAGAAGGCTTAAATCTAGCGATTGACACCATATATCATTATGAAAATTATTACCGTATTACCTCAGCAAATCAAGTATATTATGTCTCTCATTCTCATAGACTATTACAGAAACCGAGCTCTTTTGCAACCAGACGTATCGCCCCCAGCTGGAATTCAGAATGCAGGTTTAAGGTACTTCCTCATTTGCGTCAATTTGCCAAACCGGATGCTCACCCTGTAGTCTACAGAGAGCCTGTCCACTCCCTATTAAACTACATTGTACTGAAATTTGTTTGCAGTTCCACCAGAGTTCCACTGGGGGTGATCGCAGGCGAGTGCAAAATGAATGGGAGTCTATGGAGCTAGACGGCTAAATTTGTCTCTTTCACCTGATTGTCGTTGAGAAATCTTAGATTTGATTGTAGTTTTTGCAAGTTCAACATGGATTATAGTTTGAAAGTTGAATGAACCAGTACTTATATCCTTTACATTTCCTACAGGTTGAGTGGTTGTTGCCCCTAACACGCTAGCATTCTACTAATAAATGATAAATGTATGACATCGTTGACATTGTGACTTGAAAAAAAATAACACCCAGCATTGTGTATTTTCTTTGCCACCCCTTTCAAATGCAACATTCAAATTACTAGACAAAAAAATATACTGAGAAAAGGGGATTTTGAGGGGTATAGCTCCATAGACTTCCATTCATTCTGCACTTGCCCGTGACCGCCCTCATATGGAACCATGAGGTTTTTATTGGTAAAATGGCTAATGCCGCGTTCCATTTGAACTCGGACGTCAGAAATTCTCAGTTCCTAGTCGGAATTTCAACTGGAATGCCCACCCAAGTGGGAATTCCTAGTCGCGAAGTCAAAGAAATTTCACGACCCCCAAGTTCAATTTCCAAGATGGCAGCACCCTGTATCAACTGTAGATGAAAGTTGTTGTTACAATACATTTTTAGTAATTGTTTTATTTGTTTTGCACGAAAATTGTCGTAAACAGAGTACAGCCCAACTGCTGTCTCTGGACATCTTACTACGGCGTTAGAAGGTGTAAAAATACACAGAAATGCGTTTTTATCAACTGGTTTTGCTAAAAATGGCTAAAATGGCTAGTTGTTCAGTAGTTGTTTATATTCCGAAAGGGCAAGAACAACGAAGGCTTTCGTGGGGGCGTCCATCTTGTTTTCCCACTTCGGTAACTGGAACGCGATCAACTTGTTTTAACTCGTGCGTGATGTAATTCCCAGTTCCGACCTTCCACTTCAGAGCAAAATGGAATGCAGCCTTACACCCAATTAAATACAGCCATCGTAAGGTTATGGGTAATGTAGTGTAACATCCCGTATTCCACAGGCTGGATCCCCCTGCTGGTGTGCCTAGCGCTCCTCGTCTCTCACCACCTCCGTACCTCACCTGTTATGTATTGTGCTAATTACCCTCATGTGTATAGTCTTACCTTTCCCATTGTATTTTGTGAGTTTTTGTTACATATGCGTACACTATCCAGATTTTGGATTAGTTTAATACCAGGCCGTTGCCTGAGAACAGAATATTTAGGTACTTTGATGTCAGGCCTGCTGAGTATTGCCCTATTTGAGCTATTTATTCTGTTAGGCCTGCGTGCCACAAGTATTGTTTGAGCTATTTATTCTGTTAGGCCTGCGTGCCACAAGTATTGTTTGAGCTATTTATTCTGTTAGGCCTGCGTGCCACAAGTATTGTTTGAGCTATTTATTCTGTTAGGCCTGCGTGCCACAAGTATTGTTTGAGCTATTTATTCTGTTAGGCCTG